>JALLBK010001255.1:0-16971 GCA_036940085.1 Discostella pseudostelligera
GCTGCTGCCGCTGTACCAAATATTATTTCATCCATCGATATTGATAGAGTCCTATTTTGGCCAAGGTCTTGTTCGTGCGATACCAAGAATACAGAGATAGACGGAGGGTGTCTTCAGCTGAAAGAGCATTATTCATTGTCGGGTTCGATCGAAGCATCATTCATCGACGGTCGGCTGCAATAGAAGTCCTACTTAACTTTAATTAGGACGACGACGACGACGACGACGACACGGCACCAATAATGATGCGAACACCCTCCACCACCCCCATGGCCGCCGCCGCCTTTGCCACTCTCCCCCTTCTCCTCCTCTCTCTCCACCTCCCCGCCGTACAATGTGACGAACAACCACAATCCTGGATTGGCAAAACAAAAGAAAGCACCAAGGAAGAAATCGCCGCCATGTTCGGCGAGGGCAAAAATTCCCCCACCTTTATTGTAGTATGCGTCGCCTTGGGAATACTACTACTCATATTCATCTTGGCGATTGCATTATGTTGTCAGCGACGGAAGAAACGACAGATTGCCAAGATGAAAAATAAGAGGAATGAGAGTATTCTTCCAACGACGACGACACCATCATCAACAACTACCACGACAAAGAAGAAGGTTGCGGTGGCAAACACAGCAGCGCCGCCACCGTCCTCTACCAAACTGCCAAACAATACCCCAGTAGTTCGGAATGGGGGAACAAAACATTCAGCAGTAGTACTACCACCTCCTAGAATACCACAAAGTCAACCTCAACCACTGCCACCGGTACAAAGCTACTTTGGGACAATTCAATCTTCCGAAAATGATATGGATGATGTTAGTACGTTGGGTGATCCATTTATGGTGATGGGCGTGAATGCTAGAATGGATGCAGACAACACCGTTGGCGAGAGGTGAGTTGATGATGCAATTTATTTACACTTCCTTTGATTGTCTTGGTCTTTTGTGGGTCTGCCTTGTTATGATTGAATTCAGATCGGCTCGAACCTCATCTATTCCCCTTCGCTGTTTGCTGTTATTAGCATGATATCATCCCAGCAACAACTATACATTTACGGAGTGGGTCGACAACGAAGCAGTACCGGCAATGAGAGTCGAATGGATGGCAACACAACCGTATTCTCGGGTAGTAAAAACATGTTGTTTGGGGAAGCCAATACACTGGAAGAGATTTATGAGGATGTTGTGGATGGAAATTCGTCTTCGGACGAAACCATTACGGTGTTTGCACCCAAAGGTCCATTGGGAATCGTCCTCGATAATCCTCACGGGGCGATACCTGTCGTTTATGCTGTAAAAGAGACTAGTTCGTTACGTGGTAAGGTACGCGTGGGTGATTTGTTATTGTCGGTAGATGAGGTCGATTGCCGTGGGATGAGTTCACAGAATGTATCGAAATTTTTGAATAGTCGGAGTCAGAATGCTGAGAGGAAATTTGTCCTTGCAAGAAGTTCAGGAATGACTGGACTTGTAACTGGGGAGGCCGTCTGAGAATTATTTTACAGTAGCATGCGACATCCCAGTGGCAACCTCAGTAACAATACACGCGCGAGGTCATTCCAATTAATCCAATTCACCACTGATTTATAATAACTCCGTCGACATTTCACACCATGTGTGTACTCTTAAAGACTCGTAACTTCTTGACCTCGCTCCAGCAGAGTTGCATCTTGATCTTGTGCTTCTGCCCATAGAGAGGGGAGCCTCCACGTGTAATGTTGGGCTGGCGTGAGATGTTGGACAGACCAAGAGTGCAACGTCACCATTGGGCGGGTGTCTTCCTCAATATTTCCAAATTTAAATTTTGGCGGGCAAACACAACTTGCCTCCGACTTGTCCGTTCAAGCGCGCGTACACTCCGACCTCTACTTCCAGCCACCACACACAACACATCATAAGTAGGAGGGGTACATGTTATGCGTGATTCCAGGTGGCGGCATCTCCTTCTCCTTATCGTAGATCTCCGCAATGCGTAGTCTCTCTTTCTCTTTTCTCTTTCTCCTCTCCTCACTCCACATCATTCCATGCAGCTCGCCTATTATTTCTAGAGGAGTATTTTGATGTGCCGACTTTTGCGTTACGATGATGGCGATGGCGGCAACGAATTGCCAATTGCCGCCAAAACAGCAGCAACAACACCAACACCAACAGCTTAACCCAAACCCTTGAACCTTGACTCAAATAAACTTCAAACCACTACCACCACCGCCGCCGCCGCACCTCTTGCATTTTGTGGAGAAGAGAGAGAGAAGGTGAAATCAAGTTCTCTCTCTTGATCGGTGATTATTATTTACGTCGTCGTCATTTTGTTGATGGTGCACAAGTTTATCGACAATCATCGAGAGGAAGTTGTTGTGCAACACATAATTATATGACGATTGTGCAAACTAATATGACGATGATGATGCCATCCTTCACTAGCAGCATCCTCGTCATCGTCATTCTCCTGTGTCTACAACAACAATTCGTTACTGTTGCGGCAGGTGGCAGCGGTACCAGCAACACCGGCAGTGATGACATCTGTTCGTACGACTATGAAATTAACTGTCAAGGCGGATCTCCCTACGCGGCCATCACCTCAGTTACACTTGCTTCTGCCGTCTCTTCTGGTGGGGGTGAAGCGTACGTGACATTTCATTGGGGACAAACTCATACCGATACCAATGTCGGTTCCATCCTCCAACCCATGAATACTCCTCAAACTCTCAAGGAATCACATGAGTATTATCAAGAGGGGGAATATTATGCTGGTGTTTCCATTGTGTTTGGAGCAGGTTCGGGATGTAATGGTGTGAAACTACAGGGATACAAATTGTTAAAGTTTGTTGGATTGAGTTGTGATGTGATTGATTTAGAGCACGAAGAAGAAGTTGATGGTAGTTTGGCAGGGACGACGAGTAGTACTTTGGCGGTGGTGAGTAGTAGTTCTCACTTTTTGCCTCGGTTTTGGTTGTTCAAATTATGTGTTAACATCTCGCATCTTGCTCGTCTTCATTATTGATTTGATAAACACACACTCGCCACTTCAATCAGTCCCAAGAGGGTGTTGTTACCACTTCCCCGCCTCCATTGATTTCTGCTCCTGTCGCTTCTTCTTTAACCTGCTCTTTCCTCTACGAAATCGACTGTGATAATACCATCCCCTACTCAGCCACGGCGTGGGTCACATTCCACAATCCCAACTACGAAGCATCCGTGACATTTCATTGGGGTCTGGACGACAAGGCCATTGGATCAAGAATGTTTACTCTCTCCCAACCTGATATTGTTGATTCGTTTACCTATACGAAGGAAGGAGAGTATTACGCAGGATATACGGTAGTGTTTGGAAATGGATCTGGATGTGAGGGTATGACATTCCAGGGATATAAGTTGCTTTGGTATGATGATGCAACGAATTCATGTGATGTATTTGATGATGAGCCAAATAATTTATCATTGGTAAGTAGTTGCTGTGTGTTTTCTTATCTCTTCGCCTTGTTCGTTTCATAACCATTGACGTTTGCTGTCGTTTACTCACTCTGATCCATTTGCATCCTATTACTTGTTCAACCTATTCACACACCGTCCTTTAGGTTCAACCTACGGCGTCACCACCCATCACCGCCACCAGTACTGCTGCTTCGGCACCTGCCCCTGTTTCGACACCGGCGGAGGCAGTTGAATCCAATGCCTCCGATACATCCACATCGGCCGCATCATCAAGATGCGCCTACGATTATGAGGTAACCTGCAACAATCCTCACTCTGCCATGGCCTACGTCACCTTCGTAAACCCCGCATACGAAGCCTCCATTGCCTTTCATTGGGATACGGCCAACACTGTCATCGAATCACGATATTACTCGAATACGTCACCATCCATGGCGAATAGTTACGATTTTGGTACCGAGGGCGTATACACTGTCGGAGCTACCATTGAATTTGGTGAAGGATATGGATGTGATGATGTTATTTATGAGACTTATCACACGGTGTCCTTTGATGGGTTGGCGTGTCAAGTTACTGAATCGAACGAAGTTGATCAAGGGACTAGTACGATGAACAATGGAGAAGGAGGAGTCGCCGCAATTGCTCCGTCTACGTCTGGTATTGTAGCGGGTGATTGGACGAATGCACCATCCATGATGAAGGTAGAAGAAACGATGACTGCATCTACTGTTACCTCGACCTCCGGTGCTGCTGTTGCATCACCTTCCTCGGGTACAACTCCAATCAGTTCGATGACATCACCGCCAGCGACGATGCCCACCACCACCGAGCAAGAATCATCGTCGTCATCACCTCCCTTGTCAACAGTAGATGTTGCTACCACCGCAGTACCAATGTCGAGCATGATTCCGACGTTTTCACCAGTAGCAGCACAAGAAGCGTCCTCCTCAGTCTCACCTTCCGCAATGCCAAGGAGTGGTGCCGAACCCATACCAATCTCCAAGAACATGTTGACAAGTAGTGGTGTCGTTGTTGGTACTACTGTATCATCAGTATTGTCCATCATCGTGACCATATCTTCTGCTTGGATTGTTTCTTGCATTCTTCATTAGAGAAGCAGTAAGGTTTAATTCATATTTATTGATTACATAAACTGCTTTAGTATGACGCCAACATAGTGCATCATTCATGCATCTCATAGTGGTGGCCGAGTATCGACGTAGTGCATTATCAGCATATTGTACCATATTATCTATATGCGTCCATGGTGGACGGATATTGAGATCGAGATAGATGATGAGAATGAGAGAAGATAGAAGATAGAAGATGGACGAGAGGTCGTCTCCGAGAGGTCTGATTTTTGGCGCGGTGGTAAAGTGGGATCACCGGAACAAACCAAAATTTGAATTTCTCTTTTCTCGCATTCAAATTCAAACTTGGATTTAGGAACTGGTACATGAGACAGGACTCTCTACGAACCCATTGAAGTTGTCGGAAACTGAAATTGGATCTTTCTCGCTTCTTCCTTCCGACGGAGTGCCGATCCCGACTCCCAGCCCCTTCTCCATTCTCGAGATAGCTCATGCAAGCAACAACCCGAAACACGAACATGACGGTGCTCTCATCATCCGCCAACTCCTAAAAATCTTTTGTCTTGCTCGGCATTGCCGTCGCCGTCATCGTATCTCTCACTCCGTGCCGACATACCACCATCGTCCATCGTCCACCAACCCCAATAGGGAGATCTCTTGAATTATTAGCATCATCTTCGCTGTCGGTCGTCGCCGTCGGCAGTCGTCATTGCCCTTGCCGTTGGGTTGGTAGACTAGTACTAGTACAGATCCAGAGAGACAGGGTGTCATTCGTCGTCAGTCTTCGTTGTCGTTGTAGGATCGCTGCCACATTCAACATATTATACAGCACAGAAATCATGAAGCGTATACTCTCCTCCTCTGCCGTCATGAACAACAACGCCAGCAGCAGCAGGCTGTCCATCCTTGCAACGCTGCTTCTTCTGTCTTCTCGATTCTACGCAACATCAGCATGCGGGTTTTATTTCAGTGTAGGATGTGAAGGCTCTTTTCCCTACACCGCCACCAACACTCTCACCTTAACATTGTCCGGTGAAGCGGAAGTAATTTACCATTGGACCGAAAAGAATACTTATTCAGGTACAGTCTCATTGAATGGTGAAGAAACACTTGACGCTGTGTCGTTTGACTATGGAAAGACTGGAGAATATTACGTTGGTGCTACAGTGATTTGGGGAGATGGGTCGGGATGTGAGGGCACTCAGGGTGAGGATTTTAGTTTGATTTCTTTTACTGGGAATTCTTGCGACGTGGACGACGACGCTGAGCCACCGCAATATTTGTTGGAGAATGGAATGACATATGAGCCAGGAGTTCAGGATGGGGGGAGTAATGCACCTACCTCGATGGAGAGTCAGGTGAGAGAAATTATTTATAGTCGGAAATATTTGTCAATCGTTTGGTTCTAGATGCAACATTCATTCACCGCAACATTTACACTCATTTACATTCATTTTTGGCAAAATGCAATCTCTATCTCCATCTCTTTACCCCCTCTCTCCCATTCATCGTTTTAACAACACTCAAAATATATAGTTTGAAAGCACGGATCCACCCTCCAAACTACCCACGACACCACCCCCCACAGTCCGAAAGGTTACTCGCACCCCGACACGTCGTCCAACGACCTTTACACCCACTCTACGACCAGTCTTCATTCCTGATACCAACACTGCCGCTCCCTCAGATAAGGGTACCGGAAATCTATTCCCTTCTTCTAGCAGTAATGCACCCTCCTCGGATTCACCCACAGTTAATCCACCCCTACAAACAACCTATTCTCCAACCTCACCACCCTTTACCGATGTCATCGAATGTGGAGACAAGATCTGTGATCCAAGTGAAGATGTCATCGTTTGTTCACTCGATTGCAAAAGTTTGGAATTGACATCGCCCGACAATAGCAATGATGTCGCCATAATTAGTCAAACTGGAGTCTACTTCCAAATGATATCCGAACGGGATATCATTCTTACCGGTATGGAGATTTTTCCCGGTAACAAGGAGGCTGGATTTGAGAATGGAGTGACAGTGTATGCTCGACGTGGAGATGTGGGATATGATACCTTGATGTCCAATAAGGAGAATGAGATTTATAGTACGAACAATGCATTAAGTGGATCGGCGGAGACGGGGGGGACAAAGATAAAAGTGAATTTACCGATGCATGAAAAGGTGTTGACTTCGGTTTACATTGTAGCAGGGAGTGGTGGCGTGGAATGCTTGACTCGGATAGGTGAGGGAAATGTAGATGATGATTTCTTGTCAATTCGCGGCGGCGAAGGAGTGGAGAATGATAAGACAACGCAGATACAATTTAAGGGATCCTTGAGGTGCGTTTCACAGTCTTCTGTTTTGTTTTCGGAGGTGGTTGCATTTCTTGTTTGAGCATTTGGTTTGATGTAACTAATGCTCCCCTCTCTCTTTGAATGAAAACAGATATGACGTGGTCGAATCCTTGACGCCCTATCCAACAATGGCACCCAATGCGGACAACACTTCAGGTCCAACCTACACATTTTCACCCACCATGGTAGGAGGAGGAATTGGTGGCGATGGACTAAATCCAGATTCGGTTACTGTCGACAAATCCGAATCTACCAACAATTCACAAACAATAATTGCCGCAGGAGCCACGGCAGGTGTGTGTGTGGCAATACTCACCTTGGCCATTGGAATGTTCTTCGTCCGTAAAAAGAAACGAGAGAATTTCCAACAATCGAAGACTAGTACGCAAGATATGACACCCGACCGGGTTGGATTGGAAATTGAAACCCAAAGTGAGACATTGTATCAACAAAACCAGCCGCAGAGTTACTTTGGGACCATACACAAGAAAGAGGGTGAAGTGGATGATATAAGTACACTGGGAGATCCGTACATGGGTGATGCTGTGAATGCTAGGATGGATGCGGACAATACTGTTGGAGAGAGGTATGTTCTAATCATTATTTGCATCTACATGGACCGTGCAGGTTCGGAATTCATGGAAACCATTTCACACCTCTCACATCTCTTCCTGTCTATTCTCTCAGCATGGTATCAAATCAGCAACAACTCTACATCTACGGAGTTGGTAAACCAGGTGCCAATGTCGGTACGGCAAGTCGAATGGGAGAATCCACCGTATTCTCTGGTAGCAAAGTCATGATGTTTGGCGATGACACTGCCCTCGAGGATATTTACCAAACACCTACCCCCAATGGTGATTCCACTCTTGACTTAATTACTGTCGTAGCCCCAGCTGGACCATTGGGCATTGTGCTTGACAATCCACACGGGGCATTACCATATGTCTACGCGATTAAAGAGACCAGTTCGTTGAATGGAAGGGTACGAGTTGGCGATTTGTTACTGTCAGTCGATGAGGTAGACTGTCGAGGTATGTCGTCTCACACTATAACAAGATTCTTGGGCAGTCGGGCTGCGAACCCGGAGAGGAAATTGGTCCTTGCGAGGGGTACTGGGATGGATCACGATGGTTCGACCGCATCGGCTGTATGATACATTACTTTTGTGAATAGAAATGTTGTTTGCGTGGGGGTTTAGACTTGATATAATAGAGAAACAGTGCCTGTCTTCTATTTACACCCTTCCATTACATGAGAGTTCCCCCCGCGTTGCTTTGGATTTTGTGTGTCCTGCCTGAAGTTCCCTCCTTATCTTTCCCTCAACTGAGAGGCCCCACCATACCTACAATACTAGGCTGCTTAACCTACTGTCAATAACGCCTCCTCAGAAGTTGTCGACATTCAAGAACTAATGATGGTGCTTTGCAGAACCCCACCGGAATGACATCCATCCAAAACAACCTGGCGACACCGATAGAGGGTGACTATCTCCAATCTCGACAAGTTACTCGGTCCTCCACCACAAAGAAACAAAGACCCCCCGTTATCACCATCGATGAACAAATCATTCCAACAACTATCTCCCACCATCATCATCATGTATACAGAACTAAAAAGAATAACACCAACACAATCGCACTCAATATCAATATCAACCCAATCTGACATTTACTCTTGGTCTTTAACAATTTACCCAATTTTCCCATAACTACTCCCATTTGCTCTTCGGCATTGGATAAATCCTCACCTAAATTATTGAGCATGATGTTTTGACTTTCGAGCTCCTCGTGGATAGTATCGGCAATGTAGGAGACTCGTGTTACGGCCAAGTCGAGATCGTCGAGGGTTTCATCTTGTTGTTTCATCATGGAGAGTGTTTCGGCACGGAGGGGATCGTCGTGATCGTGATTGTGATTGCTGTTGTTGTTATTGCGACTATTGTTGTGTAAATCATCCTGATAGTAGTTGTTGATATTGTTGCTAGTATTACCCACCCCCCCTCCTCCGTTGCCGACACCGCCTCGACGCACTGATAGTGCACGTTCATCCTCCAATATCTTCCGTTTCACATCATCACTTTGCATACGTAATTTGGAATCGGCAAGTGTATCCTTCGTCTTCTCTACAAAATTCTTTCGTTCATTCAATTCCACATCGGTAATATGTGGGAATTTATACCGTGATTTGTCGACTACTCGAATGGTAGTTTCGAGGTCACGCAATGTACTTTCGGAAGTTTTGATGGTGTGTTTTAATTGCTTTTTGGAATCCCGAATGGCGTGGATATTTACGGCCGTGTCGGTAGTGGAGATGAGAGTGAGGTAGTTGTTTAGTTGGGAGTTGACTTGGGATAATTTGGAAATGAGATCGGTCCGGAAGAGATGGAAGGGATCATCTTCGGAGATGTAGCTTTTGGAGGGTGATGATTTGTTGTTGCTAGAGATGGGGGATGATGGCAATGATGATGTAGGCACCGCAGTAGACGGACGGCCATCACGATCTTCGTAGTCGTAAGATGAAGATGGTGCAAGGGGTACAGCCAACTCGGAGCGCTTCAGTGACAACGACTTGCGGCTAAATTTCGACGATACGCTGACACTGCTGCTGCCACCACCGCCAGAAGACGACGAGCCGCGCAGGAGGCTGCTTTTCGAAGAAATTTGTGGCGATGACGAATTAAGGGAAACATCATCCATGGATGTCAATTCGTTGGAAGAGATGGTGTATTCGCTTTGAAGCGGCGATGACGATGCCAGCGGGTGGAACTCTGACATGGTCTCTCTCGCGCTGGATTTGATTTTTAAAGTTTGAAGTTTGGATTTCTGATGTCGAAAGTTTCAGTTATGGTATGGTATGGTAGATAATTGTTTAATCGAATGACTTCATCATTAATCATTACCGGAGGTAAGCCGCAATATCTAATCAAGGACATAAATCGAATACTCCTATCACTCAAGTTGGTAGGACCGCCATGGTCGTCATGGTGCGCGCGAATATTTTCTGGGGGACTTCCCCCTTTTCCGCATCTCCGGGCGGGGACTGATCCGGCGGGAAGACCACCATTCCAAGAATAGGAAACAGAGACATCATCTACGAAACATGAACATGGGGATTTGAATTTTAGAACCCTGCTCAAACGCGAGAAACTCCGGATGGAGCGCACCATTGGACCAGAACAAAGTTTACATACAGAATCCGACACGTAACGACATATTGAGCTAATGTCGAAATTTGAATTTGAGAACCCATTCAAATTCGAGAAAGCTTCCTGATTCAGCTACCGAGGAACAGTACATACGAACTTGCCAACCTCCGTCGACGACAGATGGGTGTATCGTAGGATGGCGGTCGGAGCAAGTGGAATCTATCTGAAGTCTGAAACGAAACAACAAACAAAGCCAATTGCCTATGAATGGGGTCTGAATACAATGGTAGAAGGGGCAGGGGTTGTTAGTTGTTAGCTTCATTCACTTGGTCGCAGATGGTAGATTAAGGTGGTATGTGGTATGGGCCATGTGACGGACGAACCATCATCTGCATATTGTTTTCTAATGGACGAAAGCGACGGCACCATTGACATCGATGATCGGAAAATTAGCGGTGGCGGCGGCGGCAGTGGTGGCAGTAGGAAGGCACTGGCGCAATAGAACAACATTTGATGCACTACAACAACTAACTGGGAACCGTCGACACAAATCTACTCCTATGACACAAGCGACAAGAGAGGAGAGAACACAACAATTAGGCAGATGTTTATGGCGAATGTGGAATGGGGGAGCGAGGGGGGACAGTTGCCAATGAAGGCTTTGTCGGGGATGTTACATCACAACTAATTGGATGCTGTTGGATATTTGTATGATACATCATCCGATGTTGGCAACACCGCCCAATCGAGTCAAAATGTGGGTGATTTTAGCCCTTCCGTCATCCAACTGGTAGATAGAGCGAAGGGGAGTACTGTAACAGCATCGAAGGCTACATCACAACCGCCAGCAGCAGTAGTGCCGCAGCCCTCAGCCCTCAGCGGTAGTTTCATCCAACAATCATGTGGAGGAAGAGTGAGGAGCTTGCATTAAGATCACGTCGCTTCAAACGCGAGAATTCTCGAGCGAAGCATACTGAGAGGAACAGCACATTATTACATGCTGAAGGAAGAAATATCTGCCTTCATCTCCTCTCATCTTCTTTTACGACGTGGACGGAAAACAATGACGCAGACCATGAACATGCTGCTTCCGACCCCGGGCACGCCGCTAAATACCACAGAGAGTTGCTGCTGCTAACTGATCACTGACCACCTAGCGCCAAATTCACTTCAATGACCTCCTCTTGTTTCTCCGTCTCTGGTGACCGCAGCCCCCAAATGTCAAGAGCGCTGAGTCATAGTTGAATTATCTCGTTGACAACAACAACAACAACCAACCGCTATCAATGCGACATGGAAGTCGAATGATGAGGGATTAAATTGCGATGCTTTGGGCATGAATTGGTGGGTTGTCTATGAGACTATTGGAAGTAGTGCACCAACCACTTCCCCACCATGGTACGCCAACTCCACAGTCGCCGTCGCATGCCTCTCTCGCTTGCTCTCTCGCGCCAACGTGAACGTCAATCCACCAACGACAACACATCCAAAATTTAATATTATCGTCGTCTCCACCATTGTCTCCAACGCTGCCTATTGAGCGCCGCGTCCATCACCAACCAACCAGTACAATACCAGCGTCTTCTGACATGACCGAACAACAAGCAGCAGCAGCAGTAGTCCATCACCAACCTTCCAGTATCTACAACACCAGCACTCGCCTACACGATGGTGGCCAAGAAGCAGCTGACGACATCTACAACGGAGGAGGCGGCGGCAAATGCGATGCTGAGATCCATGACTTACGACTCTTACCAATCCAGGCGCGTGATACATCGTTGCTTATCTTTGATGGCAACAAAAACAGCATGCATCGACATTAGCGTCATCAACATCAAACGCAAAAGCACTGTACCATGTGAATGTCATCCATCGTCCATTGATGTAACACGACAATCAATTTGCAATATGCAGCAACTATGTGTGGATGTTGGTGTGGGGGCAAATTCGACCTTTCAAATGGCGATGGCAATGGAGATTACAACACAGCAAGTCAATGGGAACTAACTCAATTGGCAGTAAATCACCATTTTGTTTCAGAGGTGGGGATAGAAAGAGCAAGTGAGAGATGAAAGAGATGCACACGACAATCATCCAGACAGGCTGCAAATGACAGGACGATGGAGAATGGAGTCAAATGAAATGTTCATTCGACAGATTGCCACCTCAAGTATACATTATATCCCATATCATAACTTGGATGGATTGACAAGCATGCCGTGGCGAATAAGAGCGACAGTTGCGGAAGTAAAATTGATGATCTTATAGCAAACTTGTGTGCAACAATATTATCTCCGACATACAAGTACCTCAATCACCTTAACACTTTCCAACCCATGTGGTCAAGTTGAAGAATTTACACACGGAAACCGACGTATCCAACTTGGGTGGGAAACCACCGTTGCACATGCTATCTGGCCAAAATACCTCCAAATCCGATTCTCTGGCACACGCACGAGCAGCATGTTCAAACCTCGCTGTGAAAAAGGCATAGTTGTCCGGTACTGGCATACATGCATCGATCCTTGAATGCCCGTTCATATGACCCAACTTGTTCTAGGCGACCCGTAGCGAGCCATTCATCAGTCGAGCGGAACATTCGAGTGAAGTCATCGTATGGTGCTACTGCTAAACGATCGCACCACCCAAAAAAATTACAGCAAGTTGGGATAAAAATGCTCCGATTCACTTCGAGTTTTGAGTTTTCCTCCTCTAATAAAGCTTCCAGGTTGCTGATATTGAAGGGGACTTCATAATATGAGTCAGGGCGTGCATAGAAGATGTCATCGTAGGTGATATTTTGTTCTGCAGCATAATCATCAATCATCTGCAAAACATTCACCTGTTCCCGTTGAAATCGATCCTTCGTCCTTCCGTTCTCATCTGGAATTGGTACGTTGTAATGTTCGTCAAAGCTAAATTTTGTGCTGTCCATTTCCAAGAGGCGACCTGAAAGCCCACTAAACAGGCTGACATTACTGAACGAGGTAGAAACAAACAAATCCATTGGAGGATCGGTCTGGTTGACGACATTACGAAGAAAGGAATCACGGGTGAATGCATATAGTCGTGCTCCACCAATCATCATAATTGCCCAATGCTTGCTTTTTGGACGTTCATCTCTTTTGATAGCTCCATCGAAATTCTCAAAGGTTATGGTTGAAAATAGAGGATTTGTGCGAAGGCGATTAATGCAATAAGAATATACACTCCTTTTCTTAGAGAAATCGTTTCGTTGTTATTGGTGTTGTTGCGCTTCTTCTTCATGATAATTGCATAAGGTTGGTGGGTGGGAGCTGTGGGATCAGTTGGGGCGATAAGTGGTGAGAAGCAACAACAGGGACTGGCAGACCAAAGATGTACCTACGATGATCCAATGCTTCAATAACTACCTTCGTTCGAACACGTCCATCTCGCCGAAACAATAATATGCACCCAGAGGTGCAACGATATGATATTGCACCATGCAAAGACCGACAGAGACAGCCACCGCCGAAACATAAATCTTGGACCATCTAGACATTTTCACAGTGTCGACTGGGAGACTGGGAAAACGAAAGCGGCAACTTGCCTCTGGACTTAAGAATCTGGATCTACCTCTGGCTTTCCCTGAGCTGAAGGGAAGAGGTAATGTTGTGGTTGTCGAGGAACTTGGGCTTGTCCGATAGGCATGACCTGTCCTTGCCGCACGGGGAAGGGAGAAGTTTTGGCGGGAACATCCGGGCCTTCTTGCAAGTAGGCGATGTGGGTACTTATTCCATTTAATGTGCATATTCGCTCACCTGGGGCAGAAATGGCGGGAATACGGGGGCGCTCCCGCCAAACGATCCAAAATCCAATGAGAAAGATTTCAGATTTCACTCACCATCACCACTTACTATGACCATGGCATCCGACAACGACACCCAGCGTGCGTATGCGCGAGGGGGCGACAAACAACCGTCGATGATAGCCAAGTAGGAGTACAAATCAAATAAAAGTATCCCCAGCATGTTGTCGTCCAACATCGTCTTAATCGTCACCATGTTGATCATGGGGCAATCATCGCCGTCATCGTCCTATTCACTGGCCACAATAATTTCATTTTCGGCTTGTCCTCGTCGCCCACTCCCAAGAGGTGCATCCCTCGCAGCCAATTCGCGTTATAGTAGGCATCAAATCTATCGAAGTGTCGCACTCAATGAATCACCACCATCATCAACAGCTGAAGCATCAATACCATTGGAGATTGCAACTGCAAACACGAAGAACGCAGCGGCCATCTTCGATGCGGTGGTGAATTCAAGATATGCCTGTACGCGGTTTCACCGGCATCAAGAGCCAAATAATGATGATGGTGATGATGGAAAGATTCTTGGCGTTACCAACAGCAGCAGCAGCAGCAGCAGCATTAACAACGAGAACAAAACGGCAACATCATCATCGAGTATGACCACCAAACCACCACCAGAAATACCCTTGGCCTCCATCTCGAACCCACAAATCATTAAACTTGCACACCAATCCCTTATCCTCTCACAACGTGCACCTTCCGGTTTCAATGCCCAACCCTATCGCATAATACTTGTACACTCCGAAAACGATAAAGAAAGGGTATCACAATATTGTCTGGGACGGAATGCCGACCGTGTTCGTGACTCCGATTGCACAGCAATATTTTTAGCCGATGCGGGGGTAGGTTGGGATGGAGGACGATACATTGATTTCTTGAAGAGACATACGATGCAGATAAATGAAGTGGAGGAGGATACGAATAATAGGAATGCCACATCCGCTACTACTGCACGAACACCCACGACGTCAATGACAAATGCAAAACCAAGAAGTCGTCGTTCCTTGTCACCTAGAGAATTACTCAAGGTACGACTACTCATCCTACTCTTCTCGAGTGGATATCCCCTACCATCATGTTTATCGATACCACTCTCTTTCATTGTACGACTTGGTGTATCGATACTTGCCACGATTATGAGATGGTTGCATACCATACAACGACGCCTCTTACTCTCGTCCACCAACACTAACAAACGAACCGTTCCATCACGAATATTCTCTCCACTACTCTCCCACCGTCACATTCAATTGTTACCCACCCTCCATACCACCCAGACTTGGTCTCAAAAAAATACCATGCTCGTGGCCATGACCTACATATTATCCTGCACGTCGCATGGCTTGGCTACATGTCCCATGGAGGGTTTCGATGCATTTGGTATTAAGAAAGTATTGGGTGTGAATCCGATTGGGCGGTATAGTATACCTTTGATTGTGAGTACGGGAATGCCATATCATAATCGACAATTACCAATTCTTGAGCAACAACCACAACAGCCACCAATGAAACTAATGCAACAGCAAGGCGAGGAAGACGCATTGAATCTAGCGGATGGAGAGGAGGAGGAGACGACGACGACGGATGATGCAGGTCTAAGTCATGGAAGTGGGGCATTGTTATCACCACGATACCCGCCCGAGGACGTGATTTATGATAATGCCTTTGGAATGCCGTTTCCACAGTACCAGCAGTAACAACAGATTGCAATCGATGTAGCAGCGGCAGCAGCAAAGTAGTTTTGAACAAATAGAACGCAATATGTTTTAGGTTATTTCCCATGCATCGCGAATCCTTCTCCCTCCCTTCTCCTCCGTTTTTATTCGCTCAATCCCAACATAGCTGCATACTCTGCCTTTCGTTTCCTAAGCATTCGTATATCCTGTTCAATATCTTTATTAGATTCCTCATCTCCATCATCATCATCATCATCATTGTTGTTGTTCTTCTTCTTTTTCTTCTTCAACTGTTGACGCAAGGCATCAATTTCTCTACGTGTGTAGGACCACATATCCATCAAATGCTTTTCATGCTTTCGTTGTTCATCACTGCTACTGGTAGTGCTGCGAATGGTGGCGCTGGTGCGTATTCTATTACTGACAGTTGTGAAAGTAAATCGTCTTCTTCCCCTTCGACTCACTAGCGCGGCAGAAGCAGCAGCAACCGCCGCAGTGGCACCAGCATTCGGAAACGATGGATTCTTCCCCATATCCCCCTCCTCCTCCTGATCCTGATTCTCCTGCTCATTATTTTCCATCATCACCATCTCCTCGAGTTCCGCATACTGCTGTCGATGCTTAAATTTCAGATGACTCTTCAATCCACCGGTGCCCTGCTTGACACTAATTTCCTTTCGACATAGATTGCATACGACAATTTTCTTTTGCATAATGGGCCACCGGATCGTATTTTTGGTAGTGAACCCAGTAGGGTGATTTGGGGTTGATGGGTGCAATTAATTTGGGCACGGGGGAGGCGATGATAGCCTCAACTTGAGCTAGAAGTTCGTTGTCCATACTTAATGCTGGATGATTATGGATTATGATGAAGTCCTTCCGTCCGATGAATGATGATGATTGATGATACGGGTAGGCAGGGTCGGGGTTGATATGTAAGAAGCATCGAGTGAGGATAATAGATGAGGGTTGGTGACGGTGCTGGTAAATGGTGTCGGCCTGTATGTTCATGTATAAATTGTTGAAGATTGTAGTCACAAGAACGACTTTGCTCAAAAGTAGTATGGTCGAATGTCTACCTCTGGGTGTAATATTGTGGCTGTAGCTTCGGTGGAAGGTCTCCGTGTGGGGCGGTGGCGATGGCGGCCATGGTGGGCGGGCTATGGTTATGGGTTATGGGGCTTGAATATAGGGATTGGGCCCGGCACAAAAATCCGGGACGGATCCGAGGGCTTCTATGAGGAAAAAGGGGGCCTTTTACGTGTGCATAGGGGGCACTCATACGTCGTCGTATGTGGAAGTAGGTGGAAGTAGTCTCGGGTCTACCCGGATAGTACCCGGATCCGTCACGGCCAGGGCCGACTTTCCCCACTATCCGGTTCCGAGTGGAGGTTCGACCTATCGTAGAGTTACTTTATTGTGGGGCTACGAGAGCGAGCTGGGACGGACGA
>JALLBK010001260.1:0-15474 GCA_036940085.1 Discostella pseudostelligera
ATTGCCATTTGCCATTGAGTTGACCATGGCCTCATTACGGACCATGGCCACGGAAATCAAGTCTCCGCCCTCGCGCTGTCATAGCACTAATCCTCGGGAGAAGAGACGATCGCCCCAATCCTTCGTCTTCGTCAATTATTCCCATCGTCGTCGCCGTGATCTTCTTTTAGTTGTAGTTCTCGTCGTCCTCCTCCTAAACATTCTCACGTCCGGTTCCGCATTGTCAACAGCATCATGTTGTGCATCATTTCATTCCAGAAGCATTTCATCGACGCCGTCATCATCGTCGTTGTCGTCCTGGCACCATCAAACACCCCGTCGTTCAAGAGAACATAATTATTTCATTACGGTAACGGCGACCACAACTACACATACGAGGAACACGCGCTTTCTTCTCCATTCATCAAATAATAACAATAATCTAATCGAGGGCATTGAAGGGGGAAATGAATCGTTATCGTCGGATACTATCGCCACAACAACGATACCAGCATCGTCAATATCATTGCAATCTACCAGTACTAGCAAGTTTGGCGAGTCGGTACCTTACATTCCACCATCAGCAACAAGTGCATCATCGACAACAACTCTGCCGTCGAACAACGAAAGTGCCATTGATTCTACCATCACAGCACCCAACAAACTTCTCATCGCCATCACTTCATTCCTACTTGCCATTGGACACTACATCTATCAATTCACCCATCCCACCACGGCCGTATCCCTACTAACCACCATGGAACAACACTCTGCATCACTCCTCGACATTGGCTACAATGGCAAACCCACCGTGATTGACTTTTGGGCACCGTGGTGTACCAACTGCCGTGTATTCGCACCAACATTATACGCTATTGAAAACGAATATAAAGATCGGATTAACTTTATTGTCGTCAATGGGGATGATGCAAAAAATTATCCATTGATACAATTGTTGGGTGTCGATTCTATTCCACATGTGGCATTGTTGGATAGTGAGGGAGATGTAGAGACGGCATTGATTGGTCCGGTATCACGACGGGTATTACGGGCCGATTTGGATGCGTTGTTGCATAAACGACAGCTCCAGGGGCAGGGGATGGATTGTGGTGGACGAGTAGTCGGTGGTGGTGGCAATGTGGGAGGAGGTGGAGAATTGGAGAGAGTCGCTGTTGCAGAAGTCGCATCCAAGGCAGCAGCAGCATCAACAACAACAACAAGTACCACCGTAATATGTCATGACGACTTGCCATACAAAATGTATGATGCATTTGGATACAGGCCTGGGGAAAGTCGACGGATACGCTTTCAATGAATCACATCCTGCTGGCACCTGATACACGCTGCCCACTGATGTCACTAGAGATCGACTTCTTCAACTAATTGAAATGGAAGATGGTGGTTAGCAGGGACACTCGGCTGTAGGTGTTTTGGAAGCTGTCGTTCAGGGAAGAGTGAATGCTTAAGAATCCTTTTAGCACGACAACTGCAACAAACCATTACACCAAAAGCTGGTACAATGATGAATTTACAATAGGCAAGAGTATTGTTTTGTATGTATTCAAAGCTGTGCTACCATTTTGCTCGTTTGTTCATGCAGTTTGGTGGAGAGAGATGACTTCATGACGACGCGGTCTTGTTATGGGTAGGTAGGAGTAGCTAGCTTGGTGGTTGGTGGCGGGAGACTCGATTCGATGCTTCCACGTGGTGCGCGAGAGAGCTAAACTAGCACTTCCCCGAGAAGATATGAGACACCCAGCGCCGCCGTCGCCTCCCGCCAAAAGCCAGCCAAGAGCAGAGTTTTTGAAAATTTCCGAAATCCTTCGCCCCCGCAGTAGTCGTCTCCTCCCTCCAGCCACTGCATCGCCACCACCAGTAGCAGTATCAATAGTACAATCATCGTGTAGGGGTGTGGTCAAACGATGGGGATAATAATTAGTCGAGTCTTCGAATCGCTCTTCGGCACCAAAGAAGTCCGTATCCTCATTTTAGGTCTCGACAATGCCGGCAAAACGACCATATTGTATCGACTACAAAATGAAAGTGATGAGGCAGTACAGACTATACCAACGATTGGTTTTAATGTTGAAACGTTGCAGTATAAGAATATAAAGGTAAGATTAGTATCACTATTTGCTGAGGCTGTCGGTGTTGCTGTTTTAATTTTTGGTGTACGGGTTGGGGTTGTTGGTGGGGTATTATCTATCATTGGGGTTGGCTCCATCCTTGCATCTGCACTTCTTCTTCTTTGGCTCACATCGCATTCATCTCACACATCGCAATTTAACTCATAGTTTCAAGTCTGGGATCTCGGTGGTCAAACCTCCATCCGTCCCTACTG
This sequence comes from Discostella pseudostelligera, assembly GCA_036940085.1. NCBI lineage: Eukaryota > Bacillariophyta > Thalassiosirophyceae > Thalassiosirales > Thalassiosiraceae > Discostella > Discostella pseudostelligera. The sequence goes on from JALLBK010001260.1 coordinate 2,321, forward strand.
GAGATGCTACTATCCCAACACCGATGCCATTGTCTTCGTCGTAGACTCCGCCGATGTCGAACGCATGTCGGTAGCCAAAGGCGAATTGGCTGCCATGTTAGAAGAAGAGGAATTGCGTGATTCCATACTGTTAGTGTTTGCCAATAAACAAGATCAAAAGGGAGCGTTGAATGCACAACAGATTAGTGATGCGTTAGACTTACCGTTGGTAAGGAATCGACAGTGGAGTATTCAGGAGACGAGTGCATTGCAGGGGAAGGGGCTGTTTGAGGGATTTGATTGGTTGGTTTCGTGTATTAAAGGGGCGGAGGGTGCATAATGAAGAAGAAGACGAAGTAGAAGGGAGTGGGGGTGATGGCGTGGGCTGTTATTGAAGTGAAAGGGTGATGCTGAATATTACACAATTATGAAGTGGTTGTTGGTTGATCGGGAGGTGGAAAACTGGGGCACAGTGATGCAGATGCAAAGGTGACAACACACACCTTTGTTTTGGCAGAATTTTGGGGGAGAGAAGGCAGCGGATTGGATTGGTTCAAGAACGAATTTGTGGTCGACTGAACAGATATCCTCGTGAAAGAGTGGGTATTGAATAATGCACTCATTTTTGTTCCCTCTTCCTACATGAGATGTAAAGTGTAGCTCGACGAATAGACGCGTCGTTACACATCAACTTATTTGATATCGTCTCTGTGTGCAAATCCCTAATTTATGATGTTGACTTCGTTGTATTCATCTACCCGATAACTGAGCAAAGCAAAATAACATCATCACGGTCCCTCGCATTCCCACCTGTCCATCGGAAAGATAAACTACTCAAACCACATCATTGTTGTACTACCAGCCGACTTTTGATCGTCTCTCGCCACAGCATGCCCTTTCGATCCACTTTATACCATATCCGCCTTTGCCTTCTCAATCATCTCTCCCAGCTCACTGTTTGACATTGTACAACAAAAACGATATGTCGATAAGAACAGAGTCAGCAATAAATGTATTGGAAAAAGTAAACATAACCTCAACCACCATCATACCACACATCACATGGTTATTTGCAACTTACCCACTCTGATACAACTCAATCATAATATCACTCCCCCCAATAAACTCTCCGCAAACATACAATTGTGGAATTGTCGGCCATTGGGAATAAATCTTCACGCCTTGTCGTATGGCCTCATCGGCCAAAACGTCGACGGTCATGAAATCAATATTGTAGGAGTTCAATATCTGACAGGCAGTGTTGGAGAAGCCACATTGGGGAAAGAGTTTGGCACCTTTCATGAAGAGGAGGACAGAGTGGGATTCTACGAGGGTTTGGATTCGTTCGTTGACCGAGTTGGAGGAAAGATCGTCATCATCTTCGGATATGTGCAAAAGAGTCGATGATGAAAATGCAGCGGGAGCGGCGGGCGTTGCAAATCTCTGAGCCACAGAGGAGTAGGATGTAGCGGGAGCGAATGCAAAAGTGCATGATAGCGTGGAGAGAAGGCCCACGGCGAGGAGGAGGAAGGCGGAACGGCTCATGATTGTCGATGGCGGATGCGTCGATTTCGATTGAAATGATGCTTGCTTTTTGCGTTGCGTTGGTTTTGATGGTGGACGTGGCGGAGAGCATGTTCCCGCCAAAAATATGAGTCAATCGAGTCGAGTCGTCGGGAACGATCTGGAACGATCCACCACTTTCCCGCCAAACATCATCCCGCCAATTCAATGCCTCCTCGTGGAAGAGCATGTAGAGTCGAGTCGTCAGAATCATTGCTTGAGATCGAGAATTGAAACGAAGAGAGTGCAATCCGATGAATACAATACCAAAAAAAAGAATACAAGCATATTTATTCTACAACGACTTTGATGGCGGATCATGCAAATTGATTGTCTCGTTATTCTATTCCTTCCCTCGTTGCCGGAGAGAGATCATCTCTGAGAGTTGGCAGTGGGGCTTGAGCCGCAGAAGGAGATGCCAATGAATGCAATCTGAGCAGTCTACTCAACAACTCATGGAAATCATTCCTCTCCTCCCGGAGGAGCTCTTCCCATCTGCTTTCCCGCCCTCATCACCTCATCCACAAGCAAAAGCTGCGTCGCCAATACCGTCGACAGGTGTAAACACTGTCTCTTCACACGAACATTGTCCCAAACTCCCTCATCACTCGGAATCATGGGCTCACCACTCGTCAAATCCAACCCCACCGCCAAGGATCCACCACCATCCAACCGTGCATCCATCAGCTTCAAAATAGAATCTTGTACATCCAATCCAGAGTTCTCGGCAAGTGTCTTGGGAATGATGAGCAATGCCTCCGCATAGGCCTCAACACCTAACTTCGCCCGTCCGCGGGTATTCTTTGCCACGGTCTCACGTAGATGCATCGACGCGGCCAACTCAAATGCTCCCGCCCCGGGCACAACGGCCCGATCTTCAATGGCATTCTTCGCCGCGCGCAGTCCATCACGAACTGCATCTTTGATTTGATCCAATGTGTGTGCATTCGGACCACGAAGTAGTAACGTACAACTCTTGGCATGACGACATCCCTCCACAAATGTGAATTTGTCATCTCCCAATGATACCTCACTAACCTTATCCGCCCATCCCAATTGCGAGGCATCCATATCCTCCACACTGTGGATGGGCGATCCACCACATGCCAATGTCAGCCGTTCCATATTCCGACGCTTTGCGCGACGCAAACACAGTATCCCCTCCTTGGCAAATATATCCAACGACAGTGGATCAATGCCCTTTTGATTAATCATAACAAAACTCTCACCATCCTTACAGACGGAGCGTTTAAAGTCCACCACTTGACGACAACGTTCATCGAGCCACTTTCGTTCACTCTCCACCAACTTCTCCCGTTCCTCGGCAGACGAGTAGAAAAATCCCGATTGGACTTCCGTCTTTTCATATTCAAATGTGACATTGCATGTCATGATATGACAATTCTTCAATACTGTCGGCATATCGGGATGTCGTCCACCGTGATCTAACACAAGACCATCGACGAAGCGAGAGTCGGAGCCAAGATCACGTTGCATGGTCATGATTTCGATCATGTTCAGATCGACGGGTGGACGAGGAGCATTCACGTCATCGTTATCGTCAGTGGTATCGGGAAGGATGCACAAGATGGAATCCACCACTGCATCCGAAATCTTTTCCGCCAAGTCATGTTCCAATTTGGTCTTGAGGGAGGTGGATGCAATGCAACGAATCAATTCCCTATCTACTACATTTCCACTCGTAGACGTAGGAACCTTGAATGTATCAAGGAAGGCCACGGTAGCATCTCGTGCAATATCAAATCCATCGGCAATGGCACGGGGGTGCAATCCCTCGGTGGTGTGACGATGGGCCTGTTTGAGAAGTTCACCGCAGAGGAGGACGGTGGAGGTGGTTCCGTCTCCGGTGATTTCATCCTAGAAAATAAAGCAAAAGTGGTAGCAAATGAATTGTGGTTGGAGGATTCAAATAGAGAGATAATGGAGGGGGAAAGAGAGAATTGTCAGTTCGTAATAATGAATAAATTTTGAAAAAAGAAATAGACGGAATCGATTCAACACTGAAACCCCCCAACAACAATCAAATTATTTGTAGTGCACAGACGAATTCTAACACTCTCCCATTTTAACAAAGACTTCAATGAATCAGCAAAACAGCCTCTCTAACTTCTCCAACTTACCTGTGCCGTAGCCGTCCGTGCAATCAAACTAGCCGTAGGATGCTGTATTTGCATTTCATGCAACAAGACATTCCCATCCTTGGTTAATTTAATTTGACCCGCACCACCGACAAGCATTTTCAATGTGCCTTTGGGACCTAAATTGGATTTTAGGACATTTTGTAGACCAGTTGCGGCGGCAATGTTGACGGCAAGTGCCAGGTCTTTGGAGACCACTTCGGCATTGGCGGAGAGTTCTTGGAGGCGGGAGGACATTGTTTTGAAGTTGAATTATGATGGCGCGGCGTGAGAGAAAATGAAAGAAATGGAATCAAAACGAGAGAGGATGAAGGAGAGTTGGGTGGTGATGATGATGGGGTGGAGGAATGAAGTTGGCGCTGGTGATGGTGTGGTGGAATAGTGAAAAGCCGCCGCGTACGATAGGGGGGCGAGAATCGATCAGCGTCGGCGTCGATTTTTTGATATTGGTTTTGGTTTTGGATTTGGGTTGTTTTGTGCGGTGGGAGGAGGTGGCCAATGCTGCCAAAATTTCCACGAAGGAACTCCTATTTTCTACGTTGCACGTCCGTCCGTCATCAGACCGCAAAGTACAGCCGCCTCTGCACAGCCCCAACTAACACCCAACACGCGCCACAGCCACGGCTGCCGCTGCTCCTTCTACACCTCCTCCCTACTCAACCCAGAGGCGCCAACTCCCAGTAGCGTTGGCATTTATTGGCTGCCTGGTCTTGAATTTCTCTACGGCCGATTCATCAAGCAGCAGCAGCAGCAGCCAAGCGCCACAGTCTGTCGCCACACATGGCCACGATGATGGTCGGCAATGGAGGCGCACCGTCGTCGTCTGCCAATCGACGTAGCCTATCAACCATCTATCCCGTCAACTCCCTAATGGAACTAACCCTCTCCGATAATTCCAACACTATCCTACGTGGATTAATTTATTGCACCGACGATATTTCCAATACGATTGTACTCAAAAAGTCATTGGTTCACACTACATTATCATCGGAGATTACATTGGTCAATGCCTCGAATGTGGTGACACACAAAATTATTTTTGATTACAATACTAATAATGCAAAGACGTCTTTGGGAAAGGGAAAGATGAATAGTGCAGGGGGAAAGAATGATACAATCAATAATGATGGTACCGCCACCAATAACAATACCGGGGGAGACGATGCTGCTGCAACTACCGCCACAGATGCCACCAACGATACTGATGGCGCCAACAATAACAATACCACAATCTTCACGGAAGAAGAAGCACGTGCCATGGCAGGAGTACACCATTTGGATGAATTAAAATTGCCATTGCCTAATGTGAGTGTCAAAATTTTGGAAGAACGGGAACGGCGGGCATTGCGGCTGGCGGAGGAGAGTTTGAGTCATATAAATCAGGGGGTGAGTAGCAGTGTTCCATTTCCATCTGTGTGTGTATCTTTGTTTCATGTGCCGTAGGGGGTGGTTTTTGCCACCTACCCTGCCTTTTCACTTGCTTGGCATTGTGTTACTTTGCTTTTTCAACCGTCGGAGTTGTGAAATTTAATGTAACTCACGAGATAGAGGCGCACTCACACTCCCATGCATCTATTTCTTCCATCCAAAAAACAACAACACAGGCATCACCCACGGGACAAAAAATATTCGACAAGCTACTAAAGGCATGCAATGAGGTAGTATGGAAGGGTGAATCGATAGTGGTATTGAAAGAGATACGTGTCGATCCTCCGTATACTGCGGAGAATTGTGTGTTGATTCGGGGAGGTGGAGGAGGAGGAGGAGGGAGTGGTGGTGGGAATGGTGGAAGTGGCTCTGCAGCAGGAGCAGGAGGTGGGAGTGGTGGATTGGACGAACATAGCCTTGAACGCGTCAAAAAGATCGTGTTGGCTGCCAGTTCGACGGCGATGTGAGGAAGATAGAAAGAGAGTGAGAGTGAATGAGGTGGAAGAGGTGGTCCCTTTATGTCCGTAACCATTGTGGAGTCAAACACAGATCGACGATGACGACAACGACAACGTCTATTTTCCATATTTATTCTTAAAAGTCTAATAACCATTAAGGAAACACACATCCCGCACAATCGTCGACGAAATGGTACACCCGTTGGGGGTATCGTAGAGGGTACCATACAGACTACCGAGGTACTACAGCAATTGCATCGGTTCATCTCTACACTATCCTTAGAAAAAGCCGTTGGAGAAGTAAGGGTGATCAATGAGTGCAATGGTTTTCGTCGGTGGCCAATTAATCATTAAATATGAAGAAATGTATATCAGTAGCAAACTTTCCCCGCTACATCTGAATGTAACATCATTCAATTCCATCCGCAATGTCACTCCCTCTACGTCACTTAATCACTTCTTCACTCTCTTACCGCCTCTGCCTCCTCTTCTTCCTCCTCCTCCTCTTCTGCCCCACCCAAAAATGGATTAGCAATCTCCTCAAGTCCATCCTCTGGCGAGACTAAACTGACCTGTGTTCCTCGAATGACAACTAATCCCAGATGCCGTGTTTTACCGGTAACTTGTTCTGGATCCTCTGGATCTATAATCACACAGCACCAACATCAGCATCACCATCGCCGCCACAAAGCCACCCCCAATGGATTTATTCGGTAGTTGAACGATCATAACGCGACGTAGTTGGAGATAAATATATCCATAAAACAATAAGGGTCATGTAATGTGAGTGGCAATTGGCGACGAGGAGAGTCTACCCAGTGCATGAAACAAAAGTGGGGGAAAACAATACACATCAAACGAAATATCATGCACATCAACAAATAATTACGAACCTCGTAAGAATTCATCACAATCATCCAAAACTAAATTCACAAGCTCATCATATCCGCGCAATGCACCACGTAATTCTCGTCCTCCTAAACATTTCACCCGTACTGTGGAATCTATGAGCTGTGCGATGAATTAAATATAAGATAGTCCCGATATATAAATGAGAGAGATGAGTAAAATAATGGATGTGAATAAATAATACAATACATGAGGCCATATCCTGAAGTGTCACTTCATGGCGATCGACAGTTGACGTCGACGAAAGAACTCACCTTGGCCAACTCCAAAATAGATTCATTCTTACTACTGCCACCGGCGCCTCCTCCTCCGCGACCACGTCCACCACTACTTCTGCCGCCGCCACCACCGCCACCGCTGGCGGGGCGACTACTATCTCCTCTTCCGCTGGAACTCATGATCGAATATTGNGCCGCCGCCACCACCGCCACCGCTGGCGGGGCGACTACTATCTCCTCTTCCGCTGAAACTCATGATCGAATATTGAATGTTATGTTGCACCCGCACGCTGCACGCTGGCCGCCTAGATATCTAGCTGTATGGAGCTGTTACGGAGCCGTCATTTCCCGCCATTTTCAAGGGTGTATCTTGTCTGTCCGCACCCTTGCTGACCACTGACATGACCTCTCCACTGACCACACGACGTTCCCGCCATTATTTTGGCGCGCTTTCATGTCTGTCCGTCTCCTTTCCTTGGAACCACACAACCTCCATACCATCATCAAACTGCCTCCATCTCCATCGACAATCGACACCTACATACTTATGATGGCGACGGCGGCAGAATTTTATTGGCAATTAATGATTAATGGTCCACAGCTCGATCGACGATGTGTGTGATAGATGGAAAGATGGGTCGTTGAGGCTCGTCGTTGACTTACTACTTGAATTTTACCAGCACCAATGTGGCCCTTTTCTACAATCCGCACCCCAGCAGCATCAGATGCCGATGACCAACGCACTACCGCCACCTCCACCACAATAATCTCCCCCGACTCCTCCTCAGCCACGGATGTAAACGAGGAGTCCAATATCTGCCAATTGAAATGTCCAATGGAACAAAAGGCACTTGTTTCCTGCGTCGATTCTATCCGTGCCGCGCGTGCTAGTATTGAATCGAGTAGTGATGACAGTAGTGGTGGAGAAGGCAAGTCGGCGGCGGCGGCGGGGGATGCCACTACCACCCCACCATGCTTGTTGCCGGCCGTGGAGGCATGGACCAAGTGTTGTGCCGAGGCGAATAATCAGGTATCATGACTAGCATGTTGATGTGTGGGTGGTGTGAATTCTCTGATGAAGTTCACGTTCCACATCATATGCACCATCATCGTCATCGAGTAAGTTCATCTTGTTTTTGCTTCACACATCACATTCGAAATGATGATATTGAGATGGATTCGGATTCCCCTTCTTGATGCACCTATGGTTTATCGACCTTGGTGTGCTTGATGAATCATATCTTGAAATTCCTGATCGAATATTATATGTAAACATTTGTTTGTTTGTTTGTCGGTAATGGAAAGAGAGGATGATGACATGCACATTGCTGCAATAATTCATCAGAGCAAGGCTTTTTCAATATTGCTTTGGAGAGGGGATGCATAAGGCGTTCTGCCTTTTTCTCTTCCATTTGTTGCAATGATGGTATTTATGTCATAGTTACACTGACTCTTTTAGAATTTGGCTACGGTATGATCGGATGAAATTGTGCTACATCCCCCACATGATGCTAACAGTTCTTATTGTTGCCTCTTCTTATTTCTTCCTCAATCACACTGCAGGCGAATCATCGTATCTCTTTTTTAATGATGAATGATGTACATGGTACGTTCCTTCGTCATGTCATATATTGAAGATAGAATATGGACATTATCTTCGAAATGATTTTACCTTTGAGTGATGCCGCCCCAGTCGGATTTAAATTGTGACGATTATCATTCAAACAAATAGTTATTGTACATGATCGAAGATATATATGTCTGGCAACGAGTGTCGAATATGTTGCATTGCTTTGCTCGTAAATACTCTCACTGATTGACTCCGTTGTCCTCTTCTTTTTTGTATACATAGGTTGCTGGTATCGCCGATCGAGATAACCAAGAGTACGGAAGCCGATAGGTGAGTCTGCCACCTACGTTGCAAATGAATGCGAAATACATCCTCTACGAACAAGAGAATATTTGGTTATGATGGACACATTAACCTAGCTCGCTATCAGGCAAAAGGCCGATGCAGAAAATTTTGTTCCTGTTAAATTTTATTGTCTGAACCAAATCTCTAGAGAATGCATCGCTATTCTTGCGTTTCACTACTACCAATGTTCTGCTCACTTTGCTCCATTCATGATGTTTGTTAGGTGGGTGGATGCTTCAGATCTCTTACAATAATTATGACATCTGACTGTTCGATTAGCTACCACATGCGTGTTAGGTCGCCCATTGTTACGAGTCGCGACTAGAACTGAGCTGGGTGAATTTCCGAAATTCATCGAATGGTNACCTTGCCGAATCTCGGCATGGATGCAGACACCACTCGTTCACTTGCCACTGACGTTAATGTCCAACATACTCCTACAACACTTGATCGGCAACCTTAATTTAAGTATCACCCATGTAGCCAATTCAATTGATCTAACTGAACGTTATATTACGGTTGCATCCATACAAGCATAAAACTCTGGCTTGGAAAATGCCTTCCTCATTATTCGAAACACCCCATCACTCGATCCCTGCCGATAAAACTCTGGTGCAATGTTTCGTAGCTCTCCCAATCGATGTAATGGTATTGTTGGAAAATCATGATGCTCGCAATGATAATTTGTCCCCAATGTCAAAATAGAGTACCATCGACCAGCATAGGTTGATGACGACGGTATGCACTTCGTTGAATCGATGTCATCCACAGTGGATCCATGATTGGTGACGAACATGGCACAAGCAGGATGGGGTGGTATGGACCACAACGTTTCGGATAAGTACAAGAACAGCATTGATTTCCAACCTGCTATCCGCCATAACAGTCCACGTAGCAGCACTGCCGCTCGACAGTAGGTAGCGCATTCGTCATGAAATTGTTGTGGTTTATTCGGAAAGAAGTAATTCCGTCCGGTAATGGCAACTACCATATCATTGATGATGAGCATGAATCGTTCATACATGAATGATGTCGCAAAGACCAAGGCATTCCGTATTGGATAACCATCCTTCCATGCATTGGAACCCATTTTGCTTATGGACAATGTGATTTTCTTTGAACCAAACTGGAACGTAGGTCCGTTCTCTCCCTTGAGTTTCATCCGATGTGCTACAAATAGCACATCGCCGTCTTCGAAGGTTTTCTCATCCGATTCAAACAGTTGCTTCAAGGATGCTGAATTAGCATCTCCCAATGATTTATGATGATTCAAATGTCCATATTTGAGGTAGAGGTAATACCCAAAGGCCGATGGCATGGAACCCCAAAATAGGAGAGTGTCTTGCAAATCTTTTCGTTTGACTTTATCAAATAGAAATCGTTGTTGTCGTTTCTTCAATAATGAGCCATGTAGTACATCATGCAATATTTGAAGTGTCCACAATGAGAAGATTGAACCAGGAAATAATGCCAGTAGTGCCACGTGTGCTGGATGCAGCCTCCCACTAAGGATGGAAAGAGCCAGTAATGATGCGTTGGATAGGAGAAGGAGTGCTAACGCCAACGTATGGCTGCTCGAATCACGTTCTAATGGAATTATTTGATCACCATATTTTTGGAGCATTTGACGTCGTCTATTTCTGTGCCATTGTGCAGCGGAGGAGAATGTCGAGGTTGGGATATCTTCCTCGCGCGATGGTGCAGGTGCAGATGGAGTTATTGTTATCACTGTCGGAGCGACTGGGACGGCTGATGAACGGAGTAATGTGGCTGCACCATGGTTCAGTCGAGCTGATCTAAGTGGCAGAGGAGAATATGAATGAACTCGTGTGATCAAGAGAAGGAAGAGTGGAATAATGCGCCCCCGGTAGGCTGCGGACGCCATGGTCATGGTCCGGATCTTTTTGGTTGAATGTTGAACTCCGCTGACTTGGTGAATATGGCGGGAAGAATGCAGCGAAAATGGCGGGAAGAGACGTGTTCGATGTTGGCGATAAAAAGGTGAAAATGGCGGGAGGAAAGATCCCACACTTTCTTCCACGACGTGTTCTGTGGATCCACGTGGAGATGAAGCTGGATAAAGTATGGTAGTGCTTTGGAGGCAGCATGCCGTCTGCAGTCTGGCCAAGCTGCTCCAAGCTCCAGCACCACATTCATAATATGAGGATCAAAGGTTGGGTGATTGCAGTGGTTACATTAACATGAGCCTAATGAAATAGTTCATATTATGGTAGCATGGCCCAGGGCCCAGGCCCAGGAATTTCTTTATTAACATCTGCTCTAACCAACAGAGCTAATACGATCAAAGAGTATTTAGTATTAGTAATAATATTGATCAAGAATTAGTTAGAGCAGCAGGCAGGAGGACCACAGAACAAGAAAGCCAGATTGAAGGAGAAGAACATGCTTGGAATTTCTATTGTGGAAGGAAAAAGCTGCTACCATTCAAAGCCTACATGTCTCAGACTCTATTTAAAAGCAACAAGCCAGAACATATTGTGGCTCACACTCACAGCACCTCTCTCATACTACAATGGAACTCATCTCTCGAGCAGAGTTTGTACTAGAGTCATCAAGAATTGATGCAATATTATTTCAAAATGATGCAATGCTTTTTGTTGGAAAGGCAAAGAAGGATCAAGAGGGAACATGTAACATTGACCACCACTCCTGGCATCTCTATGGAAACACCAAGCATCCATACATCTGCTGCTTTCTGGCAATTGGATGGCACCTCATCAGCAATCCTACCATTCTAGCAGGTAGACGTGCAATTTTTTAAGGCAATGTGGGCAGTATGACAGATTCTATCAAATATTATTTGAGATGTGGTGTTGGATTTGAGGTATAGAGAATAGAGTTAAATTGTTTCTCTTGATGGCATGCCACCACAATATTTTGGAACCCCGTCTGTTAGGAGAGGTGCCATCACACATATCAACTGGTACAACTCCTGTCCACCAATTGCATCCATTTGTCTATGAGCAAGTCAAACTGTTCGATGCCAGGAGTTAGGAGTCATGAATAGGTAACTAAGTATGAGAATGCAGGGGACCAAAAAGTGGGCAAGTGTGTTTTTGGGCATACAAGGTGTTTGGTGCAAGTCCAGTTTACTTTGATTTCAGCTCATGTGAAAGGCATGATCAAGAGAGGTACAAGAGATAACTAGACAATTGGATCAAGGACCGGATGCCTGCTGATGCAAGGTCAACTGAAAAAGGTATTTGCAGTATTCAAGATGTGGATCTCATCACTTGAGTGGCATGGAGTGTTTTTGATGGCACAGCTACTTCAGAGCAACAGCAACCTTTGTGCCTCCATATTTCTCCTGGAGAAGGCAGAAGGCTCCACTTGCTGAGCATCTGATGGTGAAGTATCCATGAAACAAAATGAATGTCACTCCTGAATCCTAAATTAACTGGCATTAGTCCAGATATACTCATTATGTCAGAATTCCAAATGATGAAGCAGTGCTTGGAAAATATGAAGATATCCATCAAGACATTTTGATAATACATTTTAGTGTGAAGTGTAAGCTTCTTGATGCAAGAGCAATTGGTAGTGTGATGCACTTTCAGGTACATGAGATGATGGTAAAAACGGATCAAGTGCTGAATATGATATCAAGTAATAATTCACCACCTCCATCATCGCCGTCGCCAGTGGAAGAGGAACATATTATGGATGAAGAGGAAGAGGAAGATGAAGATGAAGTGGTGATACCATTGATTGATGAGGCAACAGCAAATCCCTTATTTTGCTGGCCAGATCCACACAGCAGGTCCATAGGGCACCCGATCTGCTGGGGATGTCCTGGGTCAGGAGTTCATGATGCAGGATTACTTGGTGCTTGAAGCAGGATGATTACTTGGTTCTTGAAGCTTGAAGGTTTATCTTTTATCTTACATTATTACACAACCATAAGATCATCATGTTGCAAGATTTGGAGTGTGTGCTGCTCCATGTCGGAGGCCGGAGGTTATCTTCAGAGCTCGAACATGGGAACACAACACCACAAACACAGACACGGACAACAATCCAATGAATTGACCACACTGACTGTCCGTCCCTCTCCAGGCAAATACGGTAGAGAGAACCACACAAATCCATGTGGACATGGACAGTGTCAGAGATTTTTGCCTTGTGCAATTGCCCCAGCTGTGCCAAAGTAGGGGAAATGGGCCAGGCCTCAATAGCAATCCAGGATCCTACAAATGCTCCAACACTGTCAGCAAGGTTGGGAATTGATCAATTGTCAACTGAACAATTGCGTTTCATAGAGGAGGTGATGGTTTGCATGGCTTCAATTTCAATGGGATTGACAGTGCAATGCCCACTGCTAATTCCACAATAACATCATCCTCCTCCTTTCTCCTCCTGAAGCTTGTGGCACTGATGGAGACAATGCTGTGATGAGTTGGTGGATTGTCCCACCACAGTCCATAGTGAGCAGCAGACAAGGTTCAGTAGAGGTTCAGCAGAGGTGCAGAGGTGCAAACAAGGTGCAGGGTGCAGAGGTGCAGAG
>JALLBK010001265.1:0-18316 GCA_036940085.1 Discostella pseudostelligera
TTTTACTTAAAACTCGGATTCTCCTCGAAGAAGTTGCCATTCTACTTCACATATTGACTCAAGTTAAGCTAAGAGGAAATAACTGGCCACCATTCGCAGGACGGAGGGTCTTCATCCGGCAAATGACTACTTCCGATACGTAACCTTCCGATAGACTTGATATCCGATGGGATATCTGGCACGATAGGCGCCTGGAGTGTTTGGTCACTAAACGCCTCCCAGTCGAACCCAGCAAACCATCTGTGGTTCTTAATGGCGTAAATACCATTCTGTGTCCTTCCCAATCGTTTGGATTGGTCGATTGTAAATAGGTTGGAAATGAGATCACTCAACCCACCGCTAAAGGTGGAGGGGACCTTCACAGACTCAAATCCCTTGAGAACCTTCCTCATTCTGACTTGTTCATTCTTCGCATGAAACGGCGCACTTCCATGGGTCAACTCGAATATGAACACTCCAAGGCCCCAATAATCCACCGCCCAATTATGACCCGCGCGACGCATAACTTCTGGCGCCATATAGTCTGGTGTGCCACAGAACGTATAAGTCTGACCACCGGAGATCTCCTTCGCCAAGCCAAAGTCTACCAACACACCGTATCCCTTTTTATTCAGGACAATGTTCTCTGGTTTCAAATCACGATAAGCGATCAATGACTGATGGAGAACTTCAAAGGCAAGCAGGACCGATGCGGCGTAGAATTTAGTGACGTCTTCGGGAAACCCGCCCATTCCCTTCCTTGTCGTCTTCTTCAAATGTGACCAAAGTTCCCCACCCGGTAGGAGGTCCAAGAGGAAGTACAAATATTTGTCGTCCTGCATTGCACAATGAATGCGCACGATATTCGGATGATCAATATCGTTTGTGATGTGTAATTCATTCATTACGTGTTCCTGCTGACGCTTACTAACAATAGTGTGTTTGGACTGTGCCTTGAGAGCAAACACCTTCTTCGTTCTCGTCGTCTGTACAAGAGTCACCTTACCAAAAGCACCCCTACCGAGGAGCTTAAAGTGTTCGAGATCGTGCAATTCACATCTGTATTTCTCTTCGTGGGACATGGTAGTCGTAAACGTCCTCCTGCTCGCGTCCTTCTCCTTGGTATGGATAGTACGTGCAACGGTATTCCCATCGATTACATCCTGGAATCTTCCCATGATAGCCTCGAAATCCCGCCTCGTCAAGTAAAACAGCGTAACTCGATTCGCGGCCATATATGTGTACGGATTTGGGTCACCCTTCAGCAACGACGTGGTCCCAAATGTCTTTTTTTCATCAATGCTCCCCACCCTTTCCTCTCCGCCATCCCCGCTTCTATTTCGATAGGTGTCCACTCGTCCACTCTTCACAATGTAAAATGTGTCTCCAATTTCCCCCTGTCGCAAAATCACCTCCCCCGCCTCATACACATCCACCTTTGTCGCAATCGTCAAGTCCTCAATCATATATTCATCGAACAAATCGGTAAAGGCATGTCCCGAAACGACACATGATTTTAGGAAGGCATTCTTCTCTATATGCTGTGCATATCGAATTTGACTAATCACCGATCGGTATGCCTCACGTTCGAGACTCCATACCTTGCAATCATCGGTCATGGCCGTAATGGTTGCGGCACGAGGAGAGCCAAATATCAATGCTAATTCTCCAAAGGTATTACCCTTGGTGTAGGTGCCCACCCTAACCTCGCTTGGCTCCCCCATTCCTCCACCTCCTCCACCCCCTCGAAACGAGACATGCACACTCAAGGTCCCACTCTCCACCACATAAAATTCCGACCCCACTTCTCCCTGTCGTACCACACACTGTCCCTTCGTTATCATCACGGGCTTAAAGACATCAATAATCTGCAGTAATTCCTCCTTGGTATCAAATTCAAACAATGCATTGGGTCGTATGGCCTCGTAGATTAAATCTCGAATCTCCGGTGACTTTTCATAACTAATCTTCCGGAAGGAGGCAAAGTCTTGCTTATCATACAGGGCAAGACGTACATTCTTGTCATTGTAATCATCATCCTCCTCCTCCTTGGATTCATCAGATTTATCTTGTGGTTGATCTTCCATTGAAAATCCAGCGCTGTCACCAATACCCGAAGAGGCACCACCACCTTCCACAGCAGCTAGATAATCTGCAGCAAATTTACGAATTAATCGAATTTCATTAGTAGCTTCATGGAGAGTTGCGGGCGTGACATCCGATGCATCGAGTGGTTTGTTTTGACCCGTCATGTTGAAGATGAACTGAAGAGGTGTTTGTTCACCGTCAACTACTTCTTCTCCTCCCCCAGTAGCGGTGTTGGTAGAAGAGGCGGTGGGTAGCGTTGAAGGTGCTGCTACTGCTGCTGCATGATGAGCGACAGGAGCATCCTGAGGCAAATCAGCCTTCTTCGTACCCTTCTTGGAATGAAAATTGCCCATGTCAATTGCTTGAGTCAATCGCCGAGAGTCATTCACCTCCACCAATGGCGATCGAGGCTTGGAGGCACCACCACTAGAAGTGTTGTCAGTGCTGTCGGGGTCGAGTAAAAATGAGAGGCATGAACCCATTGTGCAAGAGAGCCGCTGGCTTTCAAGCGTAGTAGTGGTGGGTAGTGGTCTTGCTCCCAGCGGCAGCGGCAGCAATCTTCATGGTGAAGATCTTCAAGGACCGGTGCATCGACGACCGCGCCGGTGCGGTCGGAAGTCTTCCCGCCATTTCGTCGGCGTCGTTTTTGTTAAGTATCCTTTTTAATTTCGAATTTTAATTTCAAAATTTGCTAAGTATCCTTTCAATTTCAAATTTTAGTTTTAATTTTAAAGGTTGTTAAGTATCTTTCTGAATTTTAACATCGAAACCGTGGCCTGTCTGGCGTCAGGATGTGCACAAAGCGTATCTTTCGTCTGTCTGGCGTCGGCTTGGATTTGGATGTGACACAAAAATCTTTCGAGATCTTTCGTCTGTCTGGCGTCAGGATTTGTTGGTGGCTGACGTCTACTGACGTTGCAAACTACTCCTAACAGCTCCAAAGATTCGATGCGATATCTTTCATGTCACTTGCCGGTCCCGCACAAATCCAATTATTCACAGCCTTCGCGACTTCGCTTCTCGTCATCAAAGTCAAAGATCGCAGCAGGCACAACATGTGCACCATGAAACAATCACAACGTAGCATAAAAAATAAAGTCGTCAACCACAGCGAAATTGATATCGATCTCGACTCACTTGGAACTGCAATTCATTCATCCTAACCCCCGTTCAAAACTCAACCATGAAGCTCCACGTTATCCCTGCATGTAAGTGCTACCACTTGTCTTGGTCTTGCTGTGTCTCCTGGCGATGATGGCTTGCTGCGTTCATTATGTCGTTATCTTGTATGCTTTCTCTCGGCCTCTAACCTCTCCTCTGGGTCTATGCATCCCTTGTCTTTCTACCCGCGTCACCTGCGTTGAAACCAAATCATCGATTAATAACTATTATGCATCGTCATCATCATATCACTTCGATGTTTTCACAACACGACACACATCGCATTGCCATCAAAATAACCAACTACATATTACAATCATCAACCAATAAACAGCTCCCAACTCCCAAGGTCCCATCGCGGTAGTCAAACATCTCAAACTTGACGCCAACAACACCGTCGAAATAGTCAACTCCTACGGCAAAACCCGCACACCCGAATTCCTCGCCATCAATCCCTGCCACACCTGCCCCACCCTTGAACTCGACGGCTCCGATGGTGCCATTTGGGAAAGTTGTGCCATCATGCGTTTCCTCTGTGTGAACAATGAGGGGGGAGACTCGATCTACCCCACGGATCCCGTATTGCGTGGCAAAATTGACATGGTCATGGATTGGCGTCAAACTGGTCTCTACCCCACCTTTCCCAATATTGCCTACGGAGTCTTTGGTTATCCCACCGACGAGGCCGATGCCAAGAAACAATTCGGAAAGATTACGAATGAACTTTTTCCAACGTTGATGGATGTGTACCTCAAGGATACGCAATTCGTCTATTCTGACAAACCCACCATTGCCGATTTGAGTATTGCTCCCGTATTGACCTTTTTGAAGTGTCGTAAGAACTTTTGGGCAGTAGTGCCGGAGAAGGTGAAGGAGTATCATGCACGTGTTTTGGAGGCATTTCCCGATGCCAAGGAATATTTTGATATGACGGATGGCATGTGCTCTGGTTTTGAGGGCCCGGGTGCTGATCTTGAGCCTTGAACACGAGAGTAGTAGCAGAACTGTTGTGGGGAGAAGGAGAGATTGTTAGAGTCTTCGGCTCGACTTAACAGGGGTATGGAAAGAAATGCTGGATTTGGTTCTGTTCCCCGTCTATCTTTCTCTTCTCGCACTCACTCTTCATCTGCGTGGTGATCTGCATTGGAGGTAGTGCATCACCTCCTTAAAGTCTAAATCTTCATTTGAACAGGATGATGATGTTTTTGCTTTGTTCTGGTCGATCATCGTCCGTCTTTGTCTTGAGAAAGATGGAGGGATGCACAGAGAAATATCAATTACGATACTCCTAACTTAATATTATTATGAGCTGTATGAAAGATGCAATCGAAGTATATTCTTCATTGGAATTTGATTCTAAAGTTCCCCATCACGCGAGCCGATATCTCATTTCTCCACCCCATCGTCCGCGCCCAACGACTCGCTGGAAAAGTCCTCGCGTCACTTGTCCTTCATGGATGATAATGCCAGCATCCTCGGCCGCTATCTCATCGATTCCAGACGCCCCCTCCGCGGTAACGGCCGCAGCCGCAGCCGTGTACAACAACCCATATTTAACATAGGCATAGAACGATTGGGTCTGTCCCGCACCAATAATGACACTGGTAGTGAAATCATTCAGTGACACGAGCTTTTTCTCCTGGGATGGGATCTCTCCACGGTAAATCTCTGTCCATTCCTCGGCATGTAATTCAGCCACAATGGGTGAGATATTACCCTCGGTCTGATAGGTGCCAGGTTTGGTATAGACTGTGATTTCATTTGATATGTTCCGTCGAGTTATCGCATTCATTCCCGTGATGACAACATCGCGATCCTTGGCGGTAACAGTGAACATTATCCCTCGTGCACGGTGCCCGGAACTCTCTAGGCCGCTGGACAATTTCTTGTCGAGTGATTGAGGATCTGTAGGAGATTCTGTTGGGCCTGGAGTTGGATTGGGCGTGGGAGGGTACGTTGGTTCGTCGGTGATGGGTGATAACGAGGGCTGAAGTGTTGGTTGCCCGTTGAAATCAAGGATTATAAAAGAGCAACGGAAGGAAAGGAGTGAGATTCATGATCAATCAGGACGACCAGAGCAAATGGTTTGACAAAGTAGTGTGCGAAAGACGAAGTCAACACAATTGACTGCAACCTTACCGGTGGTGTGGGTGGACGCGACGGCTTACGCGTCGGTGGAACTCTGGTGGGAGGATTCGTTGGTGGATTGGCAGGACCACCACTTCCGGCAATGGCCGCTCGAACAATAGCATACCCTGGCACAACATCGGTCCGTAATACATCGACAAATATCTCTAAACTTGAACCATCTCCTCGCCAATTGGGCATGTAGTACGATTGACCCTGCGTCAATGTAGCCTTGAGAGACGATGTCGAGTAGGTAATACCACCGGCCCCGGCTTGGACTACCGTGACCATATCGGATCCTTGCTTATTGTCTTCATTCATACCCGTCTTGCGATTAAAGCCAACATAGAAATCCGTGGATCCTCCCGTGACAATTCGTAGGACAAGTCGTCCATCGACCGATATGGTACCATACTCGGCCACGCCAACTAGCTTCCCTGACCATACACTACCACTTCCACCCGCATTCCATGTCGATACTCGTGAGGCATCGTACCAGTTGCCAAAATGCCCGTTTTGACCATTGCTCATGATAAGTTGATGTGTCTTGGCGGGATTGTAACACATATCGGCAGTATTGTCACTAAAGAGTGGATTGCCCATCAAACAACTATGATCAGTATATGTTTTGCCATCCATACCACCGGAATGTCCCAAATTCAAATTATGACCCATCTCGTGAAGTGCCACGGCGGGATACATGAAGTACTTGGAATGATAGACTGATAACCATGAATTGACATAGGCATACGCTGCCCATCCACAATCGACATAGCATTTTTCAATGACATACAAAACATGTGCAAATGGACCCGGAGTGGCACTAAATCCAAGCTTGGCTTCTACCGCGTTGTGGATTGCTTTTCGTATCACATCCTTACCACTGTTTGTGAGGCTAACAGGGATGGATACATCCAATACACCCGGGGCACTCATTTGTGGATACTGTTTCGTAACAATCTTGAAGGCACCATAACTACACGAGTCAAACTGGGTTACCATCGTTTCCGGATCGCCATAGGTACCAAAGAATTTGTCCGACATGGTGTGAGCATCACCGGTGGGGGATAAACCATTCACATCGGTAACACGTACGACTAATACTGGCTTGGTACCAACGTAGCTGGACAATTCACGTTGTCGTTGGGCGAGTTGTCGTCGTTTACGAGCGGTTCCCTCAGTTTGAACTTGGATGATGCCTGGAGGGAGGGAGACACTCTCGATGGTGAACCTACCAGTACTGTTGCCATCGGCGGGAGAAGCGGCAATTGCTTCTTGCACTATCTCTTCAATCATGTACTCATCCTCCATTGAAACTTCCACCATCTCTTCTCCTCCTCCTCCTCCTCCTCCTCCTCCTCCTGCTGCTGTTGCATCCCCTCCTCCTTCAGTGGATGTGGTAGTAACCACCGTCACCTCTTGCACGGCAATAGTACTCACTGCACTCACCAATGTACCCTCGGCCAATGCCGCTTGTAATTGTACCACCTGATCGGGCGTGGCCAATATGGGGACCGTATCCCCCGATAATAATTCACATACAAATTCCTCCCCTGTATGTTCGGATTTCGTCTTATCCTTCTTGGATTTGGATTGTTTTCGAGATTTGGTGATTCTGGCTCTACCGACATTACTACTACCGCTGATGATGCCTTTGATGGGATTGGTGATTAAATCTTCGTTTACATCGTCTTCATCTCCATCAAAGTCTGCCTCTTCATCATCTTCGAGGAATGCTCGAGTGCTAGCAATGGCAATTACTGATTCACATACCGTTCCACTCATGGCACCACTATCATCATCGTCAGTTATGGAATCATCATCGTCGAAAGCGGTACCGGCAACATCGTCATCGAATTCATTATCGTCATCATCGATGAATCGATTAAGATTACGTGAGGCAGTGATACGATGACGATACCGTGTAGTAATAGTAGTAGCTGCAGTAGTAGTAGTAGAAGAAGGAGCATCAGTATCAACAGCGTCGGCTGCCACTGCCAGTGATGAGAACACTGATCCAACGATGAATAATCCAAGGAGTAGTACAAACCAAGAACTACATTGATGATGATGACGACGACGATGAATTGGAGGAACATAATCATCAAGTTGCTGCTGCTGCTGCTGTCGGCGATGACGATGACGGCATTGGAGGTGTTGCAACGATGGCGACATTGGTAACGACTTGATCATATGCAATACTATTAATTTCGACTTTGGTGGGAGTTATTAATATGGTGATGTTGAAAGTTTGTCTCTGACTTGTCTCTTCTTATTGTCTAGTATCTCCACCGTCGATGATGTTGTACTACAGTCGCCGCCTCCTCGAGGCAGTGATGTAGATGCAAATTTCGTCTCGTGTGTGGCCTCCGCGCTAGAGCCGGAGAGGCGAGAAGGAATTTATGTGGATAGGGTGTTCTCTTCATCTGTCATCGCTGCTATTACTGGTGGTAGCATTCGCCATTGTCTAATCACCGTTCACTATGGAGCCTACGATACACAGTTCGCCATGGTAGTGGACCCCATCTCCCATCTCCGTTCACCGTTCATGATTGCGGTGGTGGGGCGGCAAGAAGGCGGCAAGCAGGCTTCCTTATCGGGCTGTCCTGGGCTACTGTGTTGGAGAAACCGAGGGGCCGCTCTGGCAGTCATTGCCGTTACATCGATGCACAATCCCAAAAAGACACGGTACATAATCTTTAAATACCATGTGTGTCATTACGATACAAGTTGAATATGGCACATGAAAATCCGAACAAGAATGTTAAACAGAAAGAGAAAGAATTTAGGGGAAGGACAACAACTCTCCTTTCTCACAATGGCCCGCCTTCGGCATCTCGGCATGTCCGTCTGGTCCGTCGGCGGCACTCGGCGCACGGCAGCATGCCTTCGTTTTATGCTTAGGCTGTGGTGGTGTTGCGTGGTGGTGAATGAATGGTGAAGGTGCTAGTGATTGGTGTTGTCGTCATGAAGCCATTCATTGCACCCATAGTATGTAACCGTTGGTAACGATTCAGATGATTGATTGAGTGGAGAGAGACGAGAGAGAGAGAGACGAAAGAGAGAGAGACGAAAGAGAGAGGAGCATACCATGATGTCGTTGACTGCGGTGCACCCTCCTCCTTCCCCGTTGCATGAACGACCTCAACTTCGAAGTCAACTTCGACTACTACGACGACGACGATTTCAATGCCACCATACTATTCATCGATATTCCACTGCTACTAAATATTACCATCGTTGGACGACTATCCTCGTCGTCGTCGTCGTCGTCGTCGCAATTGTCTCCGTTTTAAGTGCCCATCATCATGCCACCACCACCACCGTCGTCATGGCTGCCACTATCAACAATAGTGGGGGCAGAAAGAGTAGAAGAATGGTCGGTAGTACAACTGCCACTGAGCAAGTTGCAGTTGAGTGGGAGGCGAAAGAAGAAGAGACGACATCTACTCTATTCGAAGACCATGATGTGACTACTACTACTACCGATGGGACATTTTGGACTAGCACTAATGATGACGGCGACGATTACTGGGACGGTGACGAGAACAGCGTCAATTATAATGATTCCATTTGTGAATCCATCATTGCCATTGCCAGCACCCCCCTATTTGAATCTTATGCCAATGTCGAAGGTTCAGGTGGTACTGGTACACAACACAACGAAGAAATTGAATTTGTATGTGAATTATCGAATGGTGATATTGTCCCCATTTCTGCCACTTCTCGTCAAAATATGCAAATGAAAACTGCATTGAATGATGGAACATTGATTAGTGCAGTTAGTACCATTGTGGTGGAGAAGGTGGATGTTATTGCACAAACGGAGGGGGGGGATACGGTGGAGATGGAATTTGCAATCATGGAAGGTGAAGAAGGTGCCGATGACGAGGGTGGTGGGGAATGGTCAATGACAATGGAGGATGTAATGACTGCGTCGGATGGAGGGACCGTCGAGGGTGTGACACTCCCTCCTGGATCTATTCAATTGTATACTCCTACTGCCGATTCTATCGATGAAACTAATGGTAGCCTACTACGAGGGAGACGAAGAAGAAGAAGAAGACAACGACGATCTCTGGCAAATTACACGGGCACCAAACCTGTACTTGTCGTTCGAGTAACCGACGTCGATGGCCTTGCACCCAGTAACGATGCCAATTTCATATCCGACAAAATCTTTGGCACGCGGGGGGATTCAGTAACACCCGTATCCCAATTCGCATTGTGTAGTTATGGAGCCTATAATATCGTATACAACGATTATGGGACTAGAACAGCGGAAATTGTAGGTAAATTGAGTGCCCCAGGTGTACTGGACGTGACCATACCCGTCTCACTCAAGAATAGCAAGAAACATGAAGTAACGAATGCTGTGCATAGCGCCGTGGCAACCAAGCTGGGTTTCAGTGCCAAGCCGGGTCCATTTGCACATGTCGTCATCATCGTCGAGAAATGTTACGTAGACTGCGGATGGGCAGGATATGCCACAGTAAACTCATGGTTATCGGTCTTTCAGGGGAAGAATTACATGTTTCCCGCGGTGATTATGCATGAATTTGGTCACAATTTGAATTTTGGCCATTCTGGAGTCGGCGACAAGTCCTATGCTGATCATGGCTGCTTGATGGGGAACCCATATTATAGTGACGATGTAGCTGGTATGTGCTTCAACCCCGCCAAGACGTATCAGCTTATTATGAGCAATGGCAAGAATAATCACAAGGGGAATTGGTACGATGTATCTAGAGTGTCGATATGGGATCCGTCAGTAACAAACGAGGGCAGCATGAGCTGGACGGGCACTCTGGTGGGGGTTGCCGAGTACGGTCAGATATCGGTCGATGAAGGAGGTGGCCAGCGTCTTGTGCTTCGAATTGTGTCTGGAGGTACCAATGATCTGTATATTGGTTTCAATCGTAAAAAGGGTATGAACAAAGATAACAAACAGGGATCAGACATGGTCACAATCATCGAGGCCACGGCAGGTGGTGTATTTTCGACATCTATTCGCAAGGCTGTATTAAAGCAGGGCCAATCGTACTTCATTTCCAACTGGAGAGGCGATGGTTCAAATTTGGAGATAGTTGTCAATACAATACGCACCGATGTTGTGCCAGGATATGCCACCGTGAGGGCAGCCATTGTCGGGGGAGATGGTCCTGCCAATCCGCCAACGAACCCTCCCACGAAATCTGGCATACAGCCCACACCTCCGGTAAGGTTGCAGTTCTAGTTGAAACCATGCCATTTTTCTTCTCATTGTCTAAATTCTCAATCACCTTCTTCACAATCCATCGCAACCACTTGTTCTATTGTGACAGCCGACACCCGACACCTCCCTATCGCCTAGTTTCCCTCCAACACCAGTGCCGTCCGTATCACCCGTTGCCCCACCCACGCCAAATCCAACACCAGAGCCATCAACATCAACTGTTGTTCAACCCGTCATGAAGAAACTCCCCACCATCATAGACAGTGCTGGCAAGCGGTGCAAGGGTGTCATATTTACAGTCTTAGCAAAGCAAGATGTCATCATTTCGGGCATGGATGTTATCTCCAAGATGAATAGAACAACCGATGTCACCATCTACACAAAAACCGGAAGCTATCACAATGGCACTTCTCCGATCCAGCCTGAGCTGCGAGCCGACGAATGGCAGCAAATATACAGTGGAGCAATTCCTTTCGAGCCATACCAACTTGTGACCCTCGATGATTTCAGTGTCGGAGTTAGCATTAGCGCTGGGCAGACACAATCATTTCATGTACTTTTCAGCTTGGGGCAGTTGTTTACGGTCGGGAATGCACTCGAGGCACCTGTTGAGGTTGTCGCTGAGGACGATTCCATTGTTATATATGAAGGTCAGGCGATGCGAGATGTCTTCAAGGGGTTATTTGGTCGAGGCAAGTGGAATGGAGTGATGAGATATAGGATCAAATGATCATTCGCCTTCAAGTGCGATGTGCAATATTGTACACATAATGTTATCTTGAAAGTCCATCTCTAAAGACACTAGTAAATTAGTTCCGTTGTCAGTTGAGAAGTGCATGGCCATCAAACAAGCGTAGGATTGAAGTACCTTGAAATACCACTGTTATTTCGATCCACTCGTTTTTATCGCAGTATTGCATCGGATATTGCTTGGTATCTAGTACCTAGGAGTACTGGTACCGATTGACTACGCGCGTGATTTTGCCCGTCCGCCTCTTCGCACTCTCAACTATCCCACCGATTGTCACCATCACTTGTTTAATAAAGATCATCTGCCTTTCTTCAGAGATCACCTCGAAGGGAGGCACATGAAGGAAAAGTGCATGATCTTCATTGTTTGCACACCCACCCTCCTCCGCCCGCTGATTGTTATCAACACCATTGCTATTGCCATTTATCGAATGACATCGATCTAGACTCAAATAATAAGTGTAGTTACAAACGAACCGTCCAGGGTCAGTGCTAATAATCACATTCTCGTCGGTGCAGCGATGCAATTCGTTGCATAGACTCAGTAGGTCAATGGTTGTTCGTAGACATTTCCCCCATGATGGATGGTGATGATCACCAGAGGAGGAGGATGCTTCCATGCGGCTGCCGCTATTCTCATTATCATCCACCGACAATAATATGCATTCACAGTGTGGTTGATATCCCCGTTCATCGGGTACACGAAATGTGGCGTCGTTATATGCACATTGTTCGAGCTTGAATTGAGTAGCGTTGTAATCCACTCCTAGATGCAGTAGAACGGTGGTCGTTGGAGTTTGGTGTTTGTCGTCGGTATTAATCATTGGATAGTTAGTAGGTGCATTCGTTACCTCGGAAGAATCATGAATTGTTGTGTCACCATCATCCGCTTTCTCAATATTAATTTTGGAATCGTCTACCATTGCGCTGGTTGTACTAGTCGGTGTGGATGACTTCAATCGTTCACGTAAATCATCAAACCAAGCACGGACATATTCCACCGAAGTTTCCAAAATATGTGTCTCTTCGATTGCTATGTTGCTGTCGCTGGTGATGTTGGTTGCGGCAGTGGCGTCGCTGTTGTTAGTATTGTCTTCTGTCGAGCATATTCTCTCCTCACTTCGAAGTCGGCGTATCAACACACTTGTTGGATTGTCAGGCACATTGCAAAATGGTCCAAAGCCAGTGACGACGAATCGACAACAGAGGTGGGATGTCGTCGTTGATGTGGGCGATGATAAGTCTCTGCTGCTACTGGTAGTTGACGGACCGGGTAGCGTAGTTGTTGTTGCATGCATTATAAAACGGAGAAAAGCAGTGTAACTGTGTGAATGGTTGGCTGTTGACTTGTCTTTAGTACTAATACACGACGGTGCTGCATGCGGGATATTGCCAATAATAATATTGCAAGCTCCATTGCGGGAGGTCGCGAGCCGCGGTATTTACCTCTTGCCTCTTGAGTGGCCGGTGGAGTTGTATGTATCGTATGTACGAACATCAGGCCAGGGCACAGTCGGTCGTCCGGCCGTCGCTCGGTCTGTGAAGAGGTGGAACCTCGCAGAACCTCTCGTTCTGGTGCTTGGTGATTTGTGGCGGGAAAGCATTTTGTCCGTTTGGAGTCTCACGGGAGAACAGCCCCATCCACAAAGAACAAAGCAGCCGCAGTCGTCATCACAACATCATGTCATCACAACGTGCCGACGTGTCATGATATCACCACCAAATAAACTCTGATACATGTGCGATATCGTAATGAATAACTCTTTCTCTCTGAGAGTTTGCAAAATGCAATCCCATTTATCTGACAGAATCTTTGGCCCAGATGGTGATAAATTGACAGTAAAGTCTCAAATGGCAGCGTGCCGTTATGGTGCATTCAACATTGTGAACAACAAGTACGGTCCTGAAACTGCAGACATTTTGAGTAAATTGAGTGCACCTGGGGTGCTTGATGTCAGCATTTCTTTATCGATCAATCCTTATCCAACGGGGAAACTAGAAAATGCTATTAAAGTTGCCGTGTGGACAAAGCTTGGATTACAGCGACCACCACCAGGACCGTTTGCACATATCATGGCAGTCATCGAGGGGTGTTATGATGATTGTCCCAATCCAGCATTTGGATATGGAAACAACTGGTATAGTCAATTTCATGGAGATCATTTCAGGCACTTCTATATGGGAATGCACAAGCTCGGTCATAATTTGAATTCGGGACATTCAATTAGAATTGTAGAAGGGGTGCCTAAAGAATATGGTGATGGGAGCTGTGTTATGGACAAAAATACTGTGGAAAATGCTGGTGGTTTCTGCTACAACCCTGCCAAGATGCATCAGCTTATCATGAGCAATGGCTTAATACATACAGGAAATTGGTACGATGCCTTGAGGGTGGAAACGTGGACTCTGGGTGCAAGCAGGAGCATGATGCGAAACTAAATTTCGAATGGAGAAGGTGCCGATCGATGACTTGTGCTTAGGATTGTACACAATGACTTGACTGATCTATTTGTTGGTTTCAATCGCCAAACAGGCATAAACAATGAAACTACCAGAGATGTAGGTGACAAAGTCACAGTTATTGAATCCGCGGCAGGTGGAGTTATGTATAGTAATTCTACTATCAAGGAAGAATTAAGTCAGGGAGAATCATTCAGCATACCCAATTGGCTAGGCAATGCAAGTTTACGGTAAGAGATCTTCGTCGTCGAAATACGCACTGATGTTGTACCAGGATATGCAAAAGTGAGGGCAGAACTAATCGGAGGCGATGGTACTGCTGCGCCGCAAACAGCCTTGGTGAGTGCATTTCTATTTGGAACCATGCCTTTCTTTCCAATGGCAGTTTACTCAGTTACCTTCTTCACCGTCCATCGCAACGACTTGTCCTATTGAGACAGCCGACACCCACTACCATTTCTTTCCCTCCCACGCCGAATCCAACACCACAACTATCAACACCTACTGCTCAACCCGCAACGAAGTTACCACCCACCACGTCCTTTACTCTAATGCCGAATCCAACTCCACTATCATCACCTACTGCTCAACCCACCACGAAGTTACCACCCACCACGTCTTTCCTTCCAACGCCGAATTCAACTCCATGACTATCACCACCTACTGCTCAACCCGCCACGACGAAACTACCCACCACGTCTTTCCCTCCCACGCCAAATCCAACACCAAAGTCATCACCATATTCTGGCAAACCCTCTCCTAAACCTCATTCAGTCATATCTAAGTCCACGAAGTCGAAGGCCAAGGCCTCCAAGGCACGAGATAGGATCATATTTGAGTGACCTAATTTCTTAGTTTTGTTTTGTCCTTGGAAATGGTGCCGCACCTAAGTATTGGAATGCCCTTGGCTACTGAAACCGATGGAGGTAAAAGACCAAATAATAATGAGCTTACTTCTTGTAATGTCGTTTAATGTGATACTTGCTGGCGTGATGAGCAGCGGAAGTGGCTAGTACTTATGTCCTTGCTAGAGTACCAAACTGCCATAGACCATGGATGTGGGACATGGTGGACCATGCGGTCGCTTTTTTGTACTTATTGGTAGAATGCAAAACTGTAAATTCGACCGCCTGGCCACAACCATTGTCCTCGTGAACATCATCAATCGTTTCCACCGCCGCCGCCGCCACCACCACCCTTCTTCCGTTCCGCATGCGGAGTCCACATCAAGTACCGTGCATCACACAACCGAATGTCCTTCTTCTTCTGCGCCTTATACTTGTTCAAAAAGTCCTGCATCACAAACACCACATGCTGTCCCTTCCAAAATCGTATCATATTCAACGATTGCAATGTGCTAATAATATCCTCCGTCTTGATTCCCGTCATCAACGAAATATCCTTAATCTGCAAATTCTCTTCACCACTCTGCGTACTAAAGAGATTCAACAACACATGTGTCCAATAACTCCGATACGAAATTTTTCCCAAATCACTCAGTGGCTTCTCAGGTGATCCTGGTTTCCCCTCGCGCTTACTTAATTCATAACTCAAACTAATAATAAACTTCCCATATCCGCACTTTTGATACTGTGGGAATGTCAATATACATGCCAAATTGTAATCCTCCGCGGATACCTTCTCTTTTGAGAAGTATCCGACTATATGTGCCCCCTCATGATCCACCTCGGTAATCACATAAAAGTAGAATGGATCCACATCATAATACAATGTCTTATGATCCAAGAACAATTTCGCCAATAGACACAAATTCTGACAGTAGACACGATGATCCTTTCCATCCAATTCATACACACTTATATTCCCCTCACGATAAATCTCATCTCCCGGTGGACTTTTGTGAGTGCATTCCAAACAATGTTTGTAGAAGAATTTCGGCCCGCGAGCGTATTTGAGACAATACTCACAAATGTAGAGTGTTTCTACTTCATGATAGGGCGGGGGAAATGGACTGTAGTACCATGCCTCAACGATGTATTTTCCCATGACAATTTGGGTAATGTTCTTTACCTTGGTGATTTCATGATGCTCGGCTTCGAGTTCATCGGCCAAATCGGGATTGTTGGAGGAGATGTGCCAATTGCCCCCGCGTAAGATGGTGGTATCGGACGAGTTGGCGGTTGTCAAAGTGTTGATGGTGTTGGTGATTGCCAGTTTTGGATTAACCGAAATGGCACTAGTGTTGGCCATGTCATGGTCGTCACTGTTCAACGATGCCCGACCTCGACGAGTGTTGGCCGTGCCAGCAGCGGGTTTCGAAGGGACGAGAGTAGCAGTAGGCTCTGCCACCATCCCCCCAACTCCATCACTCGAACGACGGCTAGATTTCCCATCGGTCGGTCTCCTCATAATCGAAGAAGACGACGACGATCGTCGCGAGGACGGATTCCCATCATCGATATCCTCCTCCCCCACTCCTCCTCCTCCTCCCACTCCTACCAGACCATGCATTCCCATATTATGATGGTTAGCACCACCATGCTTACGAATCAAAGTAGATAAATCAAAACGATCAAATGATATCCATTCATCCAATCGACGATCATGTTGAGTGTAGTGAATGTAGTACAGTAAGTCTTGTGCGGTGAGTGTCGGTGATGCTGCTGATGTGGCTGGAGGTGGTGGTGCAGCGGTGGCAGTAGTGGTGGAGGTGGTGTCGGAAGCAGCAGTAGTAGTAGTAGTAGAGATGTCTTGTTCTTCTCCCATAACAACATCCTCCCCCTCCTCCTCCCTCCCTCGCTTCTTCTTATTAGTTGACGCTGCACTCGTTGCTGTTGCAAATGCATGTGCAGCTGTTGCCAAGGGAGATGGAGATAATTGTTTCGGCTTGGGTTTGCGTTCAACAATACAGGCGGTGAGGTAGGTTGTTCCATCACGCCAGAGTACTTGAGCAATGTCACCGATTTGTAGTGGTGGAATGACGGCGTTGTGGCTGAGTCGCTCGTCGTCCTCCTCGTTGTCGTTGTCGTCGTCGTCGTCAATATCATTCAGGTTCTGCTGTTGCTGCTGCTGCTGCTGCTGCATCTCAAATGGTAGTAGTTGCTGTTCACTGTGCGGATCCTGAGCATCAGGGGTTTTGTTGGTGGTGGCGGCGGCAGCAGCAGCATCACCGGTGGAAGAAGATGTGCCAGTAGAGATATCCACTTCTTGTGCACTGTCTGTGGTGCTGCATGCACCATCGACGGCAGCTGCAGCTGCAGCTGTAACATTGGCCGTCATCATCGTCGTTGTCGTCGTCGTCGTCGTGGCGGTGGTGTCATTGTCCACCATAATATTGGGGGTGTTGGTATCCTGATGGGTGGCAGCAGCAGTAGTAGCAGCCGACGACGACGACGACGACGACGACGTTGACGCTGCAAGAGTGTTGTTGTTGTTGTTGTTGTTGTTGTTGCCACTNTGCCACCCAGGGGGGTAACGACATCTTCGTTCCTGATGGCGTCGATGCCAGGGGCAGAATTATTAGTGTTATTATTGGCCATGATTGATGAATGGTTGAATGAGATCGGGGCGGGGCGGGGCGATGAAGGTGAGTGCTGTGGGGCGCTATGGTAGTGGATGGTGCATAGCGGCGGCGGAATGGCAGCACGTGGACGGCTGGGGTGACGGACAGGCAGAACTCGAAAGATATGGCGGGAAACGAGAGGGGAAAGATATGGCGGGATCGACCATGCACCGTCGGTCCGCCGCCGGCCCGGCGGGCCGCCGACGCCGATGCCGATAAAAATACGGGGGCAGCCGAAAGCCGCAGTATGTATCTATCGGATCTATCTTCCACTGTGGATTCTTTCTATCGGGCGCGAATAGTCAACTACTAGATGATAGGCGATCATAAATAATCCCTTTCTCAGCTCTCTCTCTCTCTCTGTCTCGGACCATCGAAAATGAGATCTGAGCTGTTTTGACGATTCTGTTGTTGTGGACAGTGGCATAATATAATTGGTGATTTATTGTTATTGTTTCGATTGACTTTTACGATAGTCAAACGACGGAGTCAATGGAACAATCCTTCACCATGCAGCAGCAACAAATTCAACATCAAGCAGTTGTATGGAAGCCATTTTCACTAACCTACATCACCTATCCCATCCTTCACCTCTCCGACTCCGATACTTCCATTCACTCAATTCTACTACTACGACTATTCCCGCAACTAATGGCACTATTGTCACTCTTTCCCATCTTCTTCATCTGTGCCCTCTCTTCCTCAACCATTGTCTACAAGGATGTTCTTGCTGCGTATTTGTTAGTGGGGACAGTAACTGTGGCAGGGGTGACGAGTGTTTTGAAGGAGGTGATTGGGGAACCTCGTCCACCTTCCCCAGTTGGTAGAGAAAGTGGGAATGAGATTGGATTGCATATGAAGGAGGATGTTGAGTATGGTATGCCGAGCAATCATTCCAGTGTGGCGTTCTTTGGTGCTACGTTTGTTGTTTTGTATGTGTTGTTTTATCGACGTCGACGACAGGGACGGCATTGGCAACAACAACAACAACAACAACAACAACAACAACAACA
>JALLBK010001266.1:0-10967 GCA_036940085.1 Discostella pseudostelligera
AGCATCTGAAGGTAATTGGCAAGGGTGGATTTGCCTACACCCGCTGCACCCGAGACGATGATTCCATGGATAGTACCAACTTTTTTCCCCCCAGTGTGGAGTTGGTATAACTGATCGATCTTTCTTACTTCGTAATCTCGACCGTAGAGCTTGTCGTGAATTGCCAACTTGGGAACATCACTCCAATTTTGAATAATATTATCGAGAAAGCAGTAAGGTTGATCCACCATGAGACTAAGATCCAGCCGAAAATCAGTAAAGGAGGTGTAGGTATCGTCTTCACAGAATGAATCATGTTGACAGTCAAAGAGATTCTTCATTAGAGAGCATAGCGACCAGGGTACCCCTATTCCTTCCAGCCTAGCAATAAGATCGGATGTATTATCGTCCGCATGAAGTTTGGATTGCCGGTAGTACGGTCGTCGTTTCTGTGGACGATGACGATGGTCGCTACTGTACTTGTCGCTTTCGTCGAGGTTCATGGAACTTATGCAAACCCTTCCGTTTTGCTGACCGACAGAACTATTGTCCTCTTCCTGTTGTGCATAACTACTTGGCTCGTTGGTGGAAAATAGCTCATACATCACTTTCCCCATGGCAAACAATCTGGACATTACTGTTCCTGTTTCAAGATTGTCACCCACGAAGCTCATTACCCACACAAAATCAATCATTTCGTCAGCCTTTGCTGTATCTGCCTCCCCCAAACTAGTAACTTGATCTCGACCGCCGCCTCTCCTCCTAGCTTGAATCAACACATTTTCGGGAGCAATGCTTGCCAGTGGAATAGGATTCCTATATCCCAGTTGCTCATCCTTCTCTGCTTCTATGATGCATTCTGTCAATTTGAGCGCAATCACCACGGCTGACTTAATGTCATTGTTTGATAACTTTCTTGGCTGCACAGAAGGGAGAGCAGTAGTGTTGTTGCTTGAGTCGATTTCAGGTCTCGAACTCATAATCCACTCTCGCAATGTATATTCACGCAGCTGCTGGGAGGAAGCATCCCCGTTGTTGTCTAAATCATCCAAGTCCAACAAACCACTCCCTTCAAGAAAATGTACTAATTCTGAATCGTCGCAATGGTCTTTCACTTTCTTATCCTCTGTGGCGGTGACCTTATAGTCTGCATTTAAGTTGTTAAAATCTTTTTCCCATTCAGGATCGTGCACAACTTCAGAGTGGTCGTTGCAATGGTCATTCGAATTATGATCGTCGGTGGCGGTGGCCGAAGTGTCTTCCACTGCTCCTGGCATCATTACAACGTGGTTGGACGTCTTCTCCTTTGCTGGAGTGGAGTCAAGTTGATGTTGTTGTCGTTGTTGCTGCTGCTGTTGCGCCATCCTAATCTAGATACACTAACTCGCTCTCTACTGTGATGGCGATTTAGAGAGAACCCCAGATAGTTGGAACGAGAGTTACAGAGAGATAATAGTCTGCCGGTGATGTTGCGTAGCGGTGGTGTGGGTGTCGTCACCGACCTCCGACAATTCGACAACGACGACGGCAAACAATAATAGAGGGGTAGCAGACGCCACCGACGACGCCACCACCTACTCCTTGGCGTTGGCTACAGACTTGCAGATTGAGATGCGCCAGAGATTCATCCTCTCTCATGATAATGAGATAATATCTCTGATTATCTCCCTGCCTCATCTTCGTCCAGCTAGAGATACGTGGCCAGCATCTGCCAGCATAGGCCAGCATGCAAGCGCAAGCGGCAAGCGGCAAGCGGCACCACCCTCCCTGCTGCTGCTGTGCTTTATCCTTATCGCGTTGCCGCCATGTACCGCCTCAGTAGATTTGCCAAGTACTCCACTAAGTAGGAGTATCTAGTACTTAGCTATGGTACAGCTAGCCGTTCACTTTCGAGGCTATTGTAGACAGCTCTCTCAAACTAACCCTTCTTTCTACTCCTCGAAGTTCCTTGGAGCCCGTCTCGGACAGCTCGGCAGTTGAAAAGTGCGCCTATTCGAAACTACTCCCAATCGTCAGCTTTCTTTCGAATTCGAAATAATCATTTCGAAAAGTGAGGAACTGCATCGACGGACAGGCGAAGTCCACAACCCCTGCCGAGCTGAGCGTGCACAGGCTCCTTGAGACTCCAGACGGCATTTTGCATTCGGAAATGTTCTTCGTCCTTCCTAAATGTTTTCGCGCGCTCTCTCCCGCTAAATTACTGGTGCCACGGTCTCATCCTCTCCCGCCAATTCATCCATGCTTCCCGCCATCTTTGGTGTGCAGTCGAGTCCATGCTTCCCGCTAATTTCGGTGCCACTGGAAGCGGGAAGCCGCGCGCGGTATGTCCATCGTACCATATGTATTATTCCTCCTTGGTCCATCGCCAGCTTAGCTCGCTTCCACGTGGGGCAGAAAAAAAGATCCAATCTTCAATAACGTGTTGGCGATAGATGGCGATGGTGCAATGCTTGCTGATTGTGCGTCGCAATCCGCGAGCCGCACATCGACGTCGCAATTCTCTATGCCAGCTACGACGACCGATCCATCGATATCGATATCGATTGCCGCTTGCCCCGACAGTGATAGTGATAGAGAGCCGCCCAAGTAGTAGCAAAACAACAATACCAATAGCAGCAGCCGGTAGGATAAAAATCTCGGGTGCGAAGATAGCGAAAGCTGGGCACAAAAAGGAAGGCACCACATTATTCGAGGCAGAGTGCACCACAAGTACTAGTACTTCTAGTTGAGACCAGAGATCATCGTCGTCGAAGAGTAGTGCCATATTATATTGGGAGAACTCATACAACAACATCATATCTCGCTGCAACACACTGACAACCATACATTATTTGAGGAGTGATTTGTGGTGTCCATTTATTACACTGCGATCAGAGAGTTGGTACTGACGACGAAGAATTGGAGAGATTTATAATAGACAACGATGAAACTAATCATGGCTGCCTCCACCTTGGCCATTCTTGGTGCATCTTCCTCCCGCTCGGGGGTCGTCATGGTACGTTGTGTTTGAAGTGGATGAAAGTTTAACTTGTTTTGTATTGATTGGTGCGGTTGTAGATGTGCATGAAATGGCGGTATGGATTAGATTGGAGTGGGGATGAGGGGGTGGAATCGCTATCTGATCTGACGACCTACAGTTGTTCGCTTCGGGATGGATGAAACATTATTTGCTATCCGCAAGCACACTAACACACATTTGCATTGGTGGAAGACAGAACGAGAGAGGAATCTCTGTGATTTGCTTTTGTGCGGTTACGAGGTCTCTTGTCAGAGGTTGTTTTTTGTATCTTGTTGTTGAATAGCAAAACAACAGTACATGTCACGTGCCGCTGCTCACTTTTATTTTGTCTCTCGAAACAATGTCCGACCATATTCTCAACCTTCAATGCTGCTGGTATTCTTTGGTGTTTGATCAACGATGATAAAACGATGAATTCATGAATATAGGCATTCAGCCGTGCTCCTGCCCTACAACAACAAAGGCGGGCCGCCGCTATTATCTCCACCGCATATCGTGCACCCTTCTCGTCTACCTCGGATGGTGGAGTTGGTAGTAGCAGCAACAACATCGCGGGAGGGGTAGTTGGCAATCGTCGTCGTCGATCACGTCCAGACACTGCCTCCCTCAAACAAAAGGCATCGATGATTCCTGGCTACTTCGATGGAGCATTGTTGATGATGTCCACCACCGAAGATCAAACTGCTACCATGATTTCAGATACTGCGGAAGAGGAGATGAAGAAACTGTTCCCTAATGCCGGGAAGAATGTATTGGAACTACCCCCGCGTATGAGATTCGCACCATCGCCCACTGGTTCGTTGCATGTGGGTGGTGCTCGTACCGCATTGTACAATTGGCTTGTGGCTAAGAAAGGACAGATGGATTATGGAAAGGATACGGAAAGTGCATTTGTCTTGAGGGTGGAGGATACGGATGTGGCAAGGAGTACCAAGGGTGAGTGTGCATATAAGTAAACGATGGTTGCATACTATCTCCGTGGAGACTTGATCATGTACTCATATTCCACTTCTGTTTTGCTGCATTTCACAATTATGAACTCTCTCGACAACACCAACCCTTCTACTACGCTCTTTCTATCCATCGCTAGAGAGCGAGAACTCCGTTCTTGCCGACCTAACCTGGCTAGGTCTGCACTGGGACGAAGGTCCCGACATGCCACTTGCCAAGTACGGCCCCTACCGTCAATCCGAACGTGATGCACTCTACTCCAAAATCTCCCAAACTCTCATCGACGAAGGGAAAGCCTACCCCTGCTTCTGCACTCCCGAGGAATTGGAAGAGATGAAAGCTCGGATGGAAGCGCAGGGCATACCTCCTCGATACGATGGGACATGGCGCGATGCCGATCCCAAGGTGGTGGCCGTGAAAATTGCCGCCGGTACTCCCTACACGGTTCGATTCAAGGTCCCACCCGGAGCACGTGTCGTTATTGATGATGCCGTGCGTGGCACCGTATCCTGGGATGCCGAGGCAACCGTGGGTGATTTCATCTTGCTCCGTTCGAGTGGTATTCCAGTGTATAACTTTTGCGTTGCCGTTGATGATGCATGCATGGGCATCACCACGGTAATTCGCGCCGAGGAACATTTGACGAATACACTGCGTCAGGGATTAATATTGGATGCCCTCGGTGCCCCTCGGCCACGATATGCTCACTGCTCACTCATATTGGGAGAAGACAAACAAAAATTAAGCAAGCGTCATGGTGCCACGTCGTGCAATCAATTCCGGCTCGATGGGTTCTTACCCGATGCTATGATCAACTACCTGGCATTGTTGGGGTGGAATGATGGTACCGACAATGAAATTTTCACGCGCGATGAGTTAATTGAGGCATTCGATATTAATCGCATCGTGAAAAGTCCCAGTGTCTTTGATATGAACAAACTTAAGTGGGTCAACTCGCAGCATTTGAAGAAGATGAAGGTGGAGGATATACTACATTTGGTCGAGGAACAATTGCATGCCAAGGATATGATCAAGACTGATGGAGCCGACGAGAAGAAAGTTCGTGACTTTGTATTTGCATCGACGGCATTGGCCAAGCAAATGATGGAAACATTGCAAGATGCCGCCACCAATGCTCAGGAGGTATTAGGATACAATCTCCCATCGTCGTACGCGGAATTACCAGATGGGTCCGAGGCAAAAGAGATGATCCAACAGGGTAATTTCTACGGTATTTCCATGAAGCTATTGGAAATGTATGAATCCAATACATTTCCCATGCCCAACTCCCATAACTTTCTTGCGGCATTTGTGGATGAATCCAACGGTATGGCGATTGTCGAGGATACACAAGTGGGCGGTGGTGACGATGCCACATCCTATCCCCAACAATACAAGTCGACAATGAAACTCATGGCAAAGGAGATGAATGTTAAGGGGAAGAATCTCTTCCATCCCGTACGATTGGCATTGACGGGTGAAATGAGTGGTCAGGATGTCACTAAGCAATTATCGCTTTTGGCCATGGCCGTTCAGGAGGGGTCGGTGGTGAATGCCGAATCGGCGGGTGTGGTACCATTTGAAACTCGTATGGAACGTCTCAAGACCTTTTGCGATACCATTCCGCAAGAATTCCGTTCTCCTCCTGCTACGAAGGAAGGTGGCGGTGAGCAAGGAAGCGAGAGTGCGAAGAAGGATGCCGCTGATGCATCAACCTCCTCCACAGCTAAATCAACTGTTACTTCATCTTCTGCATCCTCCTCCATCGACGACCCACTCGCATCCTACACCGGACCACCCATCACGGCACTCGACATTCGCGTCGGCAAAATTGTCAAGGTATGGACACACGAAGAGGCCGACAAGCTCTTCTGTGAAGAAATTGATGTAGGTGAAGATCAACCACGTCAAATTGCTTCTGGATTACGACCATACATGTCCGCCTCCGATCTTGAGAACCGTATGGTTCTGGTATTGTGCAATCTAAAGGAACGCAAATTGGCCGGTTTCCCCAGTCATGGTATGGTATTGTGTGCATCGAATGAAGATCATAGTGTAGTGAAGTTGGTGAGTGTTCCCGTTGACGCCAAGGTTGGGGAACGTGTTACCGTCCCGGGTGTACCTACTTTGGAAGGCAGTGATGGTGAACCGTATGCAGAGAACAAGATTGGGAAACAAAAGGTATTTGAGAAGATTGCACCGTACTTGAAGACGAGTGAGTATGGAGTGCCAGAGTTTTGTGGTCGACCATTGATGACGAGTGCAGGGGTTTGCACTAGTCCTATTGCGAATGGTTCCGTGTCGTAAAAGAAGAAGGACGTGGGTTGTGGATAGTAGTAGAAGTAAGCATGATGTTTCTTCTTCTGACAGTAACACGGGTTTGGATTCTAGTCTGTCACCGGGTCGTCTGATCAGTCGATCTGGCGTTCTAACTGCTGTAACGTTCTTGTTGGGGTTGAATTCATTATTTTACTCTCTTCCAAGCTGGCAGATGGATCTACTACCAATAGTGAATAGCAGGGAAAGCTCACGCTCCAAAAGTAGTTGGTGGACTCTCTGCTCTCCCTCTCTCAGATAGGAGATTAATTTCACTGCTACAACTAATAACAATATAATCTCTACCTCAATCGTCGAGCCTCTCGTTCCCACTCCAACAAACATAAGATATCTCCCTCCCTCACAGGTCCCTTGACATTCCGTACAATGCTTCGTCCCGACGATGCCGAACCATCCTCGAGGAATTCGACACGGACTTGTGTCACATTACCAGTGTTACCGGTACGTCCGAGGACTTTGGAGACTTTGGCAAGTTTGACTGGTTGATCCTGTGATTGTTTTGAGGGAGAGAGATGGAGAGATTGAGTGAGGAGGCCAGGTTTGGAGAGGCATATGGACAGATCAAATGAATCAGAACTTTCTCCAGCAGCCATATTTGTCATTCACCACCAGCGGCAGCATGGCAACAAACACACACAAGTCCTGATAAACTGAAAGAATAATAAGCACATCAAATGGGGCCTCAGTAACTCAAAGTAATCAGCGGATGATGGGTGTTTGACCGGCACTTCCTCTCCTTTACAGAGAGAATAAGGTGAAAGAAGACCTGCAATGATTCGTCATTGGCCCCACATCTCCCAGCATTCCATCGCCTCGTCGCCCTCCTTACTACTACTGCAACTGCCCGCCCTTCATATTGCAGCTGCACCACACGCTGCCGCCGAACCGCCCGATATCACCATCATCGCCGCACCCGCCGACTCAAGACAAAATACAATTCCATTGCCCCGTGAAGAACGACGCACCATGATTGTATGATACTAGAGATAAGATAGAGAGAGATTGGGTATCGCAGGTCGTCGTGGATATCGATACCGTCGATTGGTCGTCGTCGTGGTCGTCGTCGCGATGTTTGGGGCACACAAAAGAAGAAGCGGCACAAAAGCGGCGGTCGGACGACCACCAGACTTCATACCACTTACCCCTCTTACTTGAACTTTCCCGCCTTTCTTCCCGCCAGCAACAACTTCCCGCCATTTCCAGCCACTGCTTCCCGCCATTTCCGTACTCTGTAGCCTTTTCCCGCCATTTCTGCGGTTACATTTCACACTCTGTAACGTAAAACTGTCGAAGGAAATGCCGGTACATAACAACATCATCGTCGTATGGACCAACACACTTTCTCTTGTGATAAAAACCAGAAGGGTGTGATACCATCTTTACAAGGGGAGGTCCTTGAACCTTCGCTACTTCAATCGAACCACGTGGAAGAAGTCTGGAGAAGGTTGAAGTACCGTGCATGCGGTTTGTCACATCCGCCTTGGAGTTGGATCGGGCTCAGATTTGTATTTTGTATCGGGGCTGTGCAGAGAAGGGCGCTTTTATTTTTATGACCCCATCGCTACCAAAAAAAAACGCCACCACTCCACATTGATCAATGATCAATAATTGTGGAGATTGTGCATAACTGCTACTACAGAGCAGATGTAGATTTACTTTTATGTGAGTCTACATGGAGCATGGCTGGGACGGATGGCTGGCCAATCGACGGCCAGACTAACAGATTGGATGATGGAATGATGGAGCAACAATGATAATGATGATAATTCATAATGCAAGACCGGCGGAAGGAGAAGCAGTAATAGAAGCAGAAGAACAATAACGGGAGGAGGAAGTGAGCAACAACCTCGATCGTCATCAAGAATCGACTTCAACCCACCAACCATTAGCATCAATATCAATAGCATTATCTGCGTCAGAGCAACCACCTCGTCGGCTTGGCTCGGTGGCGGCGGCATCTGCATCCGGAGCAAGTGAGTAGCCGAACGAACGGTCGTACCAAAATCGATAGGGTAGCATGGTCACCACTCTCCTATCCAATCCCCGCCCAACAACAAAGACAACAACAACATCGTTGTCTTCACTCCTTGGCAACAATGAAAGGATGATATTATCATCGCATCATCATTATCATGATCATCGCAATAATCAGTATCCTAGTCACAACGGCAACGATGACGATGCAGAGAATGTGGTAATGATGGTGGCAATGGGTGGTGGCGACGACCATGGCGACGGCCATGATGACGATGACGGAGAACCAGAGTACAATCATAATGATGAGCCACTATCCCCACTGCAACAGCATCAGTTGCAGCAGCTACAGCAGCAGTTAGAACCAGAGGGGAGGGCACATCACTACAATCATAATTATCGGCTGCTAGAGCAAATGGATGGGCAACTGCATCAACAGCAGCCGCATCAGCAACATCATCAGATGGGGCAGCAAGAGCATGATTTGCCAGTGCTCTACATTGAATTCCCCACACCTCGAACAAGGCCACGACGAACTAGGTCCATTCATTCATTTCTTGATGCTTCCACTTCTCCAAACGATAACAATGAAGAGCTGGAGGATTCAATGAATCAACTTCGTAAAAACGACGACCACCACCACCACCAAAACGGCGATGATGACGATGACGCTGCTCAAAATCGCACCGTAGATGAGGATGAAGTTGATGAAGATGACATGCTACTATGCGAAACCGAGACCTACTCCTCCCTGGACACGAATCATGTTGATCTTCATCATCATAATGAGATGATTCAGCAGCAGCAACAGATGATGCAGTATCACCACCAACACCAGCAGCAACGACAACAGCAACGAGCATCCACTACTACTACAGCTACTGCAACTACCATAGCAAGAAAAGGAGCAGGGGCATCATCATCTCCATCCTCTACACCTCTACAACAACAAGAAATGGTGGAGGATGTATCTCTTCAAGAACTTGATGCCATGAAACGAATGGTACAAGATATGATACGCAATCCGGACTTGCTTCATACGTCACCAGTGTATACTCGAAGTGTGGCCAATATGACAGTGAATTATCATCCGATTAGTACTTCCTTCTATCGAGGTGCAGGAGGTGGAGGAGGTGGGGTTGGTGGAGGAGCATCTGCAGCAAATGCAGCAGCAGCAATGTTAACGACTGCTACTGCTACTGCAGCTACCACCGCTACTAATACCAATATTACTGCTACTCCCAATACTACTGCTACCAACAGTACTGCAAAGGCAGCAACTTCACCAACAGGAGCAGCACGAGCATTCTCCTCCTCCTACTCCTTCCATCGACGACGACGACGAACATCCCTGTCCACAACTACTCACTCTTCTGACGATGATAACCAATTGGAAGTATTAAGAAGAAGGAGGATGATTGTTCCATCCTCCACTGCACCGATCGCCACCAATAACAATACCAACAACCGCATCAGCAACAGCAATAGCAACATCAACTCGTCTTCACGATGTGTCTCCCTAGAATTATGCCATGAATGTTCCAGCAGTGCCCCTTCTTCCATGGGGATGATGCTGGAAGAAGAGGACGAGGAGAGGAGAAGATTGAATAGTACTACTCCTAGTCGTCCTACTAGTCCAAGGAGGAGGATGGGAAGGATGGATCCGATAATGTATAAACATTTGACCATGTCGGATCCTCAACCTGACAATCGAACGGCGGGACATTCATTGCCATTCCAGCACATGCAACACCAAGATGAGCATCAACAACTACTACTACAACTGCAACAGGAGAAGATGCATGATCATCCTCATCATCTATCATTGTCTGTAGCTTCCCCGATGGATGGGATGGAAGTGCTAGATAGTAGTAGGAAGGTAATGAAGGGTGGGGATGTCGAGGAGGACAACGACAACACAGGTGAACAGTACCGGGATTGGCTCGATAACGATCCTCGTCGTGCTAGTATGGCAACGATATTCCCACCCATGCCATTTGTTCCTCCAAGAGGAGGACGATGATGATGAGTGAGGAGGATGGAGGATGTCCGTGTCAAAAGAAAGAGGAGTGGTAGCGTTTTGCGTTAGTAGTACTACTACATGTCGTTTCTATGGAATGTTTTGGGTTCTTTCTGCTGTAACATGGTCGAGAGTGCATCAATAGTACGACATCCACCACCACCACGCTCCTGATAAAATAAGAGGGATAGTACACCACAATCGTCATCTAACCATCAAAGAACAATATCTCATGAAAGAACCCAAATCATAATTCTTATTCGCTCCATTCTCATGTTATTGCACGGATAATATTCTTTGAAAGTCGATCTCCCCATCATCATCTCCACATTCCTCCACACCTCCACACGGCTTGACTTGATTGTAACAGGTTGTAACGAGATGCACCATCTTTGACCGTTCATGAACTATGAGTGCCGTCAAACAACGGACTTTTGACTTTTGCTATTGGAGGTTGTCGGCTTGCCGGCATTTTTATAATCCCTTGGCCTAAGGGTAATGGAAATTTTGGCGGGAAATTCCCGAGGCGAGAAATCATGGCGGGAAAGTCCAATGTCCAGGGGAAACGTTTCGGGAAAGTCCAAATGCAGGAAAAAGATATGGCGGGAAATCATTATCGTTCAGGCGCGGCGCACCAAAAATCAATAGTTTAACTCTTATTTTTGACTTTTATCAACTATTGCTCTC
>JALLBK010001268.1:0-16824 GCA_036940085.1 Discostella pseudostelligera
TGGCTTGGCTGGTTGGATTTGTTGTTGGACGGGGTGGGTGACGACTCGACTCCAAAGATACGGCTCAACAATCGCGCCATTTGTTCGGTTCATCGACGATAGGAACAGTACTGTTTTACGTACGAATTCCGACAGGTGGCTTCATAAGTCAGAAGCCTTTTAATTTAGTCGAATCAAAATTTAAATTTTAATATTATTTGCGGGTGTTCGTAGGAATCAGTATTATTGTATTGACCCTAATTAAATGCGAGAAACTATCGCCACTATTTCGCTGACAGACCGCATCTTTTATCTTTTGGATAGAGAGCTTCCCGCCAAGCCAACAGCCAATTCAATGATGCTGATTAATTGCATGGAACCATGACGACCGAGAAGATAGATGAAGATGGCGGCGACGGCGATTGATGCGAGGCCATGATAGGCATGATAGGCCGTACCATCTCATCTCTTGAGAGGTAGAATAACACTACAAGATAATGAGTAGTCGGGGCGGCACCGCTACTGCTACTGCCGACGAAGGCGACATGATCACCCCCGTCGACGTCGATCGATGCACCGCCAGCGGTAGTGACGGCTATACTGCATTTGCCGCTGCACCGTCAGTGGCCGTGGCCACGAATGTCACCAAGCACTCCAACTCGTTGTCACCATTGGGAGATGCTAGCGGAGTAGCAATCTTATTGGGAAATCACGCTGAATTTGGACTCGCTGAGCGCTGCTGGTAAGTGAAATATTGTCCAACGGGCTGGCAAACATTCGCATCGATTTATCATGAGGAACCTAATATCATTTAAATTTTTTAAACATGAATCGTCCCTCAGTTACCATTTTGATTTGATGGAAAATCTTACTGCTATTCCATCGAAGGCGGTGCAACAAGCGGTAATCCGTCGGAAGGAACGAGGGCAAAGTATTTCTCTATCTGAAGCAGGTGCATCGGTGAACAACAGTGACAACAATATTGCACCTAGAGAGAAAATAGTTGAGGATGCGAAGGCTACCCCAGTCAAACCTTCCT
Organism: Discostella pseudostelligera; assembly: GCA_036940085.1. NCBI lineage: Eukaryota > Bacillariophyta > Thalassiosirophyceae > Thalassiosirales > Thalassiosiraceae > Discostella > Discostella pseudostelligera. The sequence continues at coordinate 1,019 of JALLBK010001268.1, forward strand.
CCAAAGGTGAAGCTGTAAATCAATGTGTGTGTGGAGTAGTTTCTCTCCTTGAATGTGTGGCTGGGGGCAGCGGAGCCCAAGATCGAACGACGAAACGCACACTACGTTCCAAGCATCGGGAATTTAATACGCGGGCACAATTTGCTTGGGGTAGGAATGCTCGTGGTACAAACAGTGGATCTTTGAAACGACAGGGGAAATTGGGAAATGTAACAACACCTCGTCGATGCTATCAACCTAGTCACCTACCCTTGACGCTCAATCCCAATACACGCGTAGCTTTTGCTTATGAGCTTACCTCCATCGCGATATTACTGGATGCAAGCCCTAGTCTGACTTCGACAATTGGGTTACAATGCACGGGGTTTGGTGAGGTGAATAAACCGTCGATGACGGACAATTGCTGTGTACCCTTGGACCGCTTAGGACCCCTCATTAAAACGTACCTGCTTGGACTGGTCCAGCCGATAGAGGTTCCGCCAGTTTCTGTTTCTGGACTTGGGATAGCCTTTGGAAAATGGAGGCCCAGTCTTGCAGTCACCGTCGCGGCAGTATATCCTCCAACTTCTAAGATGGATTGTGCCTCAGCTGGATTGTTGGTACGAGATTTTCGCGTCACGGATGAAACATCAGCTCAGGAATTGGCCTCGCAAATCGAGCGATGGGCACTGAGAGAAGTTGAAAGCGTAATAGGAGAGCGACTGTGCAGAGAAAATATTCGTCCAGGTTTTGGAGGGTCAGGGTCGAATATCGGCAACAAACAACATCTTCCGACGATGTCGCCATTGGGCTCGTTCTCGCTTCCAGTGCATCGAACTCGTGTTGATCACGTTCGATCCTATGTGAGGGATATCCTTGCCGTTGGCGATGCTGCGCTCTCTACTCTTCCACCGGAGGGCAGACCGTTACTACTTGTCGCCACTGACTGCCACAATGTTCATTGCGGCGGGGGGATGGAGACATTGAGTGAAACGGCACGGGTGGATGTACCAATATCAGTACTGAATTTGTCACCGAAGTCTGGTTCATCCCAATCGGAATTCCCATACGAAGACTTCTCTCCGCTATCTCTGAGTGTGTCCGATGACTCGCAATCTCTACAAGATTTGTGTCATCTCTCTGGTGGAATTTTCCTCGAGTCTACATACTTGGAGGAATACATTAAGACCACGGCGGGGTCCCCCACCATTCCATCATCAACTTTTAAGGGCGACCTCCACTTCATCTCCAAAAAGCGATCAATAAAACCAAATGCACTCCAGTGGTACACCATTTTTACATTGAGTCCGTACACCTCTAGAGGGTCATTGTGTCCATCACGTGTGATTCCCGCACCAGATTCAGGCAGTTTCAACATAAGCAGCTCAACAATGTCTTCTTCACGAAGTTGTGCTAGCTTTGCAGCCTTAAACCCTGCAGCGCCATCGACACTGAATAGCGGAGCCAGACCAAATTCATCTGGTGTTGAAACGACACTGAACCGAGAGCGGACTGTACTCGCAAGGTATAGTATCCAACCTATCCGCATCAAATCATTATTGATGACCAGAGTTGTTGAAGGATATCGAGCTAGAAGATATGGGCATAACATGCAAGACAACGATAAGGTATCAGTTGACTTAGCATTACCTCTTCTCGATTGGGGTGTGATCTTGCACTATGAAGTTTCGTTTGTGTCGTCACCGTATCACATCCCTACCGTCGGACAAGCCCATGTCAAGCTTGAACTATCCGGCGATGATGCTGAATTCATTCAGACTATTAAGAGGTTGTTCAGTTCGAATCATGGTTCCGAGAGTGTGGTCATGCGTGGTGGCCGCGTTTCTGCTTCGTCAAAGGTAGCAGCCAACAAAATATGTAAGCTTCTTCGTTGGACAAGGAAAGAAGACCATCTTGAGTCCTACTTATGCAGTCCAGGGTAAGACCTCAAGTGAATTGTACATATTAGTTGAATATCAATATGCTCACGACAGTTTTGCTGCATAGCTGGGGTGGCATCGGACACTTTGATAAGCGCTCGACGTTTCTTGGAAGACTTGAAACACTGAGTAAATTGCAGCGGTTTCGACATTTTAGATCCTTAACGTTTGACGTCGTGACGATTGCCCCAAGCTGCTATGAGAATAGTGCTTGTAATCACTTCGGCGATGTAATGGGTCAAAATGAAGGAGAAGGAGAACTGTTTTTGGCACTTTCTAACTGGTCAAGTGGGATTATATCGGACCGTGCATCATATTTCAAAGTTATCAATTCGGCACAAGATGATGATCTCGCATATTATTGTATCATACGTGTCATCCATTCCTCGAATGTGTCACGACTCTTTACCCTGTGAGTAGTCACCCAACTACTTCGTTTTGTCGTTATTACCTTTATTATGCCATCAAATTCAAATCCATTTTGGACCAATCTATCGATGTACAGGGCTGTCGACTTTCATGGCGAGCTCAACGTAGAGCTGAGAAGTGCGGTTATGATCTCATTAAAAGAGGCATTGAAGAGGTGTGCTCATGTGTTGGTGCTTCAAAAATGCATCAGCAATTACGTTTGTGTGAGGCCTGACATTCCTGGCAATTCGTCTCCATTTTGGAGCGAATTCTTCGTCCATCACAAACGTTGGAAGCTCTGTCAAGAAGCCGAAGTTCTTCCGCTCGTCACCAAAAGGAGAACTGAAGTTGAGAACTACTTTCTACTTCACTCGGATTCAAGAAGAGGAGTGTTTGCTAAATTGCTAAAGCATGTGGATATACCTGCCGGAAATGACCAAATTTCAGCCCGGAATAGTATGGATATTGTGGTCTATCAAGTGTTAATCAGATCAGATGGAATCTACGTCGATTTTTATATGGAGTCTTGCCATTCTACATTCCATCCCTTCCATATGAAGCATTTTGGATCATCATTCAACAAATTATTTGAGACGGTAAAGAGTAAAGACGTAGTCTGTTCGAGAAATATTCATTCCAGATCCAACTTGCTTGCTGCCTTGAATCAAGACCCTACGTTGTCTGCGTCACCAAGTGACCATGGTACACCAACAGAAGATGTGTTGCGATTCATTAGAACTTCCACGCGCACCTCAACGCAACTTCGGTTCTTTAACACGACAGGGTCTGGGTCAGCGAACAAACTCTTAGTATGGTTAACGATACGACACCTCACTTCAGAAGTTTGCCCGACTAAAGCTACCAGACTTTGTATTGACGAAAGCACTCCGATCCTTAATTTTTCTGGGATATGGTTGATTATGCAAATTGATCGGAATATTTTAAGCGTGGTTTGTCTTGACAATCATGATCAACCTCAGAGCGAAGCTGAAAGCTCGCAGTCTGATCGATCGCTCTTTTTCTTCACAGCTGGAATAAATGACATGTATCCGATTGATGACGAGCTTGAAGTCAATAGGTTAGGCAGCGACTTGGAGGCCTGCGAAGATCGTCTTGGAGTTTATAGCATCGCAGAGGTGATCCAATTCGAGCATGCTAAACATTATGCTCGTGTTTGTTACTGGGCACTAAGGGACAAAGTGAATCCGATCACATCGCTTCAAAGCGATGATGTCGAATATGCGCTCTCAACCATATCGTTCCGCGAGAGCATATCTACTTTTGTTTCTGTCAGAGAAGTGTCGGCTGCATCGAGACCCAATATGCAAACAGACACTGGAGAAAGGTTATGGACTGTCATATCTACACTACTAAGGATTGTGCCTGGCAGCAACAATCTACTCTTCTTTTATATCGGAGGCGACAATGTAGGCTCAGACGAATATCCTTTCATCAGTTCCCATCCAAAGGAGGCCAACCTTAGCTTCGACGATTCTCGCGACGTTAATGGTGAAAGTGAATTTGAGGCGAACAATGAAACCGGCTCGGATAATTCGCTCCCAAACTTCGACCATCCACCATTATTTTTCAGATTTACAATAGATGGAGAGTCAGCAGCTTTGAATGACATTCTCAAATTGGACAAAAATGCAACCCTTTCTGCCGAGGTTTCAATTCACTCTGATTCGGATGATGATATTCTACCTCCATCTCATGTTTCTGCCGTCTCGAAATTGCACAATGCGTTTATTTCATTCTCAGCGGAGCAGAAGCTTGAGCAGTATAGGAGTATAGGGCGCTCGTTGACAGAAGAAATGTGCAGTGAAATCATGCTCAATTTGCCAAAGACACAGCACAAATCCTGCGAAATGACGCTTGAATTTTTCTCCTCGAAATCAGACTCGTTGGTCCCCGCTCGCGATTTTGCAGGGAGCAATGACAATGTATACACAATTCTCTTCAATGAGTTTGAGAGGTCAACTTTTACCAGAGTGGGCCAGGATACATTTCTCGCATATGACAAATCCACGATGATGGATGAATTTCCATATTGGTGTTTTGTCCAGATCTGGAAGCCCGTAGGAAACATCGTTATTCAAGTTCACCACCCACTGGGAGAAGATTCGTCGGAGGAACAACTAAAGCTGACTCAGGGTATTGTAAAGAGGTTATGCGACAGAACAAACCAACTACTTCTGCTTGACAGTCTTTTCAGAACAAAGACCGCCTCGAGTTTGCTTATCCGCAAAGAAGAAGACAAAGGGAGGGGGGATCTTTTGGATGCAGGAAGCGAAACGAAATTCGCATCCTCATACTTCTGTCCAGTGCAGCACACCACAGCTATCCCATTACATCGCCGGTGTGCCCCTCAGCAAGCCATCTTGGCGCTCGAAACGACTATCCTTCAAAATTTTATTGTATCAAATCGTCGCGGAGTTTTCGTGTACAAAGATGAATTGGAAAATGTATTCTACATGAAGTTGAGGTGGTTCAGGGTGGCAGACGCAAAGGATTCGGATCGGAACCCTCACATGATTGAGCTGTCAGTGTACGGTTGTGACGAACCAGGACCATCTATCACGGACCACCTCGTTTGCCTGCTCAAGAAGAAACTCTTAACCCTCACATTAGATGCATTGTCTTCGTTGTTGAAGAAGAATCCATGGTGAGACTTGGCACCCTTTGATTCACTCGATTATTCTGTTTCATTTCTTTTAACTTCATCTTCTCTGTTGCCATTGCCCTCTCAAACACATTCGCCCCTTGGTTCAAGGTTTAATCTGTTGGCGACTGATTTAGCATTCATCAAAGACTTTAGCAGCGAACTGAGAGCTCTCGATCGTGAAAAGATTCCGCCACTGCAAGATTGCATTCGAACCTACTTACTTCCTACAAATGTTCTCGATCCTCTAATGATACTTTTGATGCTGAGGCAAAACATTTGTGGGAGCACTTTCTTTCAACGCTTACATCACGAAGGGCTCTCCGCTGACTTGAAATCCGAATCTGATCAGGTGGTTGAAGTTAACGGCGAGATTGCAATTCATCTCACGAAAATGCCTGAATTTCAATTCTACTTCAACTCTTCACCGTCGCAATTAGATCCGCACTACCAAACAGGTGCAACTTTGACAGAGAGGGGCGCGCAATACTCGCGACAAGCAGGGTCAGGAATAGCCATAGTCGAGATGACACTTCAGTATGATAATGAAACGCAATGCGATATCCAGGTCGGCAAAAGGGCAGATTTTATGAACGAACAGTTGCGAGTGTCTCAGTCAGATCTCAGCCTCTGTGAATGTTCAGATAGCTCTCAAAACGACCATCGATTCAAAGTTAAAGTTGAAGTTATCAACACAACTGTCAACATGGGCGTCATACACAAGGTGGGCCGAATGAATCTCTATTTATGCAATACTCACGTTTTTGTTTCTGATTCTTGTGATGCTGTATACAAATCTGCAGTGGGTCGAGCTATCACTATCTCAAGTTCTTGTGGCCTGGAGCATCGAACGACACATTGATGCTGCTCGTATGGGCATACTACGACACAGGGGAGCAGAAACTGCTGAATATAATTCTACTTGTGAGCTTACGGAACAATCCAAGTTAGATTTGATCAATCGAACAATCACAGGGCTGCAAGCATTGCAAGATATGATACTGATTGCAAGCGATTTGCCTCATCCAGCGATTGCTCGCGTGGAGTGTCGAGGCATGTTACGAGCAACAGTACTAGCGAATTTAACCCTGGAGGTGCTGGAGGCGATTCTGAGCACAATTATTCCCAAAACAAAAAGTTGTGGTGGGGTTGATATCATTCGCTACAATTCACTCGAGGGAGCTTCCGCGGTGAACATAAGAAGAGATAACAACTCTAGTAGCAGTGCTCGTGTAGAGTTGTTGGGGAACGGGACAGAATTGAGAGACCAACCAACTTCGAGCCCGGAGTACATTGTTGTTTTTGGCCTGAACAGCGAGAGCCACTCATCCATCATTAACTCTCCACAGAATATGTTCTTCAAGCACGCTTTCTCGGGCATTGAGCAGGATACATTCTCCTTCTCTCAAGCGATATCGAAAATAAAGAACGCGAAGCCATCACTCTTTCAGCGTCACCTTGCGTTCATTGTGAAAATTTCGAGAGGCAGTAGGACTCTCATGACATACAACGCTCATCCCCAGTTGCGTAAGAGGCTAGAAAGCAGATTCAAGGAGATTGATCTGGCAGTGGCCAAATCAGAACATCAATACATCAGTGCACTTCAAAAGCGATGCTTTCATCACATATCATTTCTCCCTGCCACCAGTCCTCAAAAAGCGACAACTCCTACTGAGCCCGGTATTGCCATCAAGAATGAATCGGATGAAAAGAAGCCCGACAACGAACCATTGAAACCAGAATCCATGGGAAAGAATGAACCAACTAAGCGAATACCACGTCCTACAACGATGCTTCGTCCCAAATTAATCGGAAAATCGATCGAAGGCTCTGCAATGCAAGCGGTGGCTGCTAGGAGATTAAAAGCTAGTTCCGGCCCTGTTGCCTTGCATCGCACTGTGTCCGGTTCAGGCAAGAAAAGCACTACGACAGTTGCTGCAGCACCGCGAGGAGAGAAAGCTAGTATCGACAAACCTGTTTCGGTAGAGAGGATAGTATCCGGATCCGGTCCCGCCGCTCTTCCAATGCTCAAGTCGATCATGACAACGTACTGCGCTGAATTTCAAGCACAGCTAACTTCACCAGGGTACAGGCTTCAACGAAGGTTTCTATCGCCGTCGACATTCTTGGAGGGATCAATTCTGGATAGCTGCAAGAAGCAGACTCTAGTGAAGCATTTCAGATCCAATTGCAAAATGTACAACCTGACATGCAGCGGTTCCGGCGACGAAACATGTTTCTCCGGCAAATTGGATATAGCGGGCTTTACGGTGCACTACTTCATTTCATGGCACGAAACAGTAGAAGATGCCTTCGACATATTTATTCTATGTGCGACTAATGGCAAAAACATTGACGGATACATAACCAAAGATGGATCACTCTATGCCGAGAGGACATTAGACGTTATTTCATCTTCCGCAATGGCAGCCGTTCGAGGAAATATCGAGTCTGCGTCGAAAACTATTCGTAAATTGCATATTTGGAAGTTCTTTGTGAGAGGTGTTGTATCTCAACCGACATTGCCACGAGAGACATTGGTGGAAAATTTGATAGAGTTGAGAAGGAGTTCATTTCAAGTGGAATTGGTATCCGTTGATCCTCGACTGACAGCGATACTCCAAGACACGTCGAACGAGCTTCGCTTTTCTTGGCCAAGTGTATTCGATGCAATATCCAAGTCTCAAGTATTTTCTCATTGCATTGTGATTGAGTCTGGCGACACCAACACATATCTCGTATACTTCAAGGAAGAGGATGTATTTATAGACTTGATAGTGTGCCGACAGCAGCATCATCAGCAGCAACAGCCTGGTGTGGAAGTAGTGGAGGCCGCTCGGATATTGGCAAGAGAACAATTTCCACACGACAATGATACAATGAATTCGGATACAAAAGAGGCTACTACTGCCGTGAAAAGTGCCGCGCAAAAGTTCGGCCTGTTTTTACTCCAGTGGCTGTGGAATGACTGCGAGACCAATTTTGGTTGATAACGAGAGAGCAACACGAACGAGAGACTACTTCAACGTGAATTTGGTATCCGTTCATCCTCGACACACGGCGATGCCTCAAGACACTTTGATCGAGCATTGCAACATTCTGGTGTGGAAGTAGTGGAGGCCGCTCGGATATTTGCAAAAGAACAATCTCCGGACGACAATACTTCGAATTCCGATACAAAAGAGGCTAGTGCCATGAAAAGAGCCGTGCAGAAGTTCGTGATGTTTTTGATCCAGTGGCCGTGGAATGTCAGCGAGAATAAGTTGGATTGCTAATGAGGGAGCAATACGGGATGAGAGACACTTCACTCTTTCGAGAAGCCGAACACCGCACTCGAAATTACCCACATTAATGCTGCGCACTGTAATTGAATCTGACGACACCAAGGAGGAGGATGTATTTTTCAGACTTAGTAGTGTGTCAACAGGAGCAACAGCAACATCAACATCAACATCAACCTGGTGTGGAAGTAGTGGAGGCAGCTCGGATATTGGAAAGAGAACAATCACCGCAAGACAATTATTCGAATTCGGATACGAATCTGGCTACTGCTGTGAGAAACGTCGTGCAGACGTTAGTCATGGTTTTGCTCCAGTGGTTATGGAATGACACGAGAGAACAAATTGAATTACGAGAGAGAGAGTGCAACACTGATGAGAGACATGGAGGAAGATGTATTTATAGACTTGACAGTGTGTCAACAGCAGCATCAGCAGCAACAACATGGTGTGGCAGTAGTGGAGGCCGCTCGGATATTGGCAAAAGAACAATCTCTGTCGGATTGAATTCGGATTCAGATTCAAACGAGGCTACTCCTGTCGCGAAGATCATGTTTTTGCTCCAGAGGTTGTGGAATGACTGCGAGAATAAAGTTGGATTGCAAATGAGAGAGCAATAGGGAGGAGAGACTTCTTCAATCTTTCGAGAGAACGAGCCGAACAACACACTCGAATTTGCCAAAACTACCATGCAAATGTACACTAGTGAACAAGATTCTATGACATTGAATCTATCGAATATGTAACTAATCTATCGAAAATGTAACCATCTACACCTGCCATACCAGCCACGTAGCGACGATTATTCCCATCCCGATAACAACGTTTCTGCTACCGATTGCACCACTTCCTCCATTGGAACCACTACCATCACCAACAACACCGTTCTCACAAGAGAGTGGCTCCCATCCCACAGGAGTATATCCACTCGATGCCGCTGTCATGGGTGGAAAACACTGCTCCACATTCTCATCCGGACAAGTATCACAGCACTCAAATATATCACAGATTCGACAAAGTGTCGTAGTCATTTCATCTTGTTGTTGTTGTTGTTGTGTGGTGGAAGCAGAACGGGATGCAGCGGTACATTGGGAAGAGCATAGTCCCGCGAGGTCGAAGAAGGGGAGGAGGTTGGCGTAACATGCGGGAAGGGTACCGGAAGAGCATGCCGTGATGGATTTGGTGTAGATGCACGCTTCTGCATTATCATCATCATCATCATTGCCACTACCATTGTCGGTAGTAGTAGTGGACGTAGAGTTGCCACTGCCACATTCACACAATGGACAATCGGCAGGACAATCGGTGCCATTGGTGAATAAGGATGATAGATCGGGACTGTTGGTGAATTGCAGCCATCGACGACGCATTGCTACTTCGTGATGGTGGATGGCGGCAACACTGTTCGGGTTCGGATGAGCGTCGCCATGGACATTGACGACGTTGACGTCGGCCACCACCGCCGCTGATGATGATGACGCACCAACGGTAAGAATTCTCATAAGAAGTGATACAACAAAGACTACCATGACAAATGATGGGAGAGGAGTGGCTGGACCATGATGCTGTCGTCGGCACTGCGTAGTGTTCATTGTCATTGTCATATTCGAAATTCGAAATTACTATTCGGAGCAATTGGATTGTGGAAAATAGTGGAAATAAATGAGGGTGAGCACCGGTTGACGGTCAGTCTGACAGTCTCCTGCGACAGACAGTCTGCATCATGTGCGGCAGACAGACTGAGAATAAATTTTGAAGGGAAGGAAGAAGGGGAAGGAAAAGGTGAGAGAAGAGAAGAAAAGAAGGAAGGGTGTCACAAAAGAACACAAAAGCAAGCGAACTTCCCGCCCAAACAGGGGACGACGACGACCAATTCCATTTTTTTGGAGAGGGCCAGCCCGAACACCTCACCCTATCGTACCTCACCGCTCATAAAAACAACAATACCATATCGAATAATAATATGAAGCTCCATGTACTCCTACTATCGACGGTACCATCCTCTGTCCTTGGCTACTTCGCCCAAGCAAATAATGCCCATGTGGAATTCATCTCCCTTTCATCATCATCGGGGGGAGGTGATGTCGACGGCGGCAGCGGTAGTGGCAGTGATGGTGAAGATGTAGACAACAACAACTTGACGAACGAAGCAGAATGGGAGACACTTCTCCACTCGGCACTTCAAGGGAAGTTAGCTCAATTGAATTATATTCCATCGGCCCAAGCTGGCAGTGCAAGGTCAAGTGCGGAGGGTGGAGAGGGGGGTGCTGCCGTGCAGTCGTCATCAAGTGGAACCACCGACAACATCATCATGAAGTTATTCGAAGAGTGGGCAGTCAAATTTGACAAAGAATACGAATCATTGTCGGAACGTGCAAATAAAATGTTGATTTGGCTCGAAAATCATGGTGAGTTGCCTCTCTCTCTCTCTCTCTCTCTCTCGCTCTCTCTCTCTTTTGGTCACATGTTCACCGACTGACTGACCACCTCTTTGTTCTTTCTTCACACAAACAGTCTTTATCGAACAACACAATACCAACGCTAAACAAGGACTATCCTCCTTCTACCTTGGTCATAATGAATATTCCGATATGACGCATGCTGAATTCCGCAAATTGATGAAGCTCGGCGAGTTTACTCCTGACTTGGTGAAGAACGGGGAGACTAAGGAACTCAAGAACTTAATGTCTGAGGAACCTTCACCTACTTCCAATCTACGTGGTCCATCCAGGGAGACACCCACTGCTATCGCTCGCACGCTATTGACATCAGACGCAAACGACGGCGACGACGACGAGGAGGAGTTAGATTGGCACAAGAAGGGCCTACTCGGTCCCATCCGCAATCAAGGCATCTGNCGACGACGACGAGGAGGAGTTAGATTGGCACAAGAAGGGCCTACTCGGTCCCATCCGCAATCAAGGCATCTGCGGCGCTTGCTGGGCCTTTGCTACCATTGGATCCATCGAATCGGCCATGGCCATTGATAAGTATAACAAGATGACACCCGATGAGCGCACGAAGCTCCATCTTACGAATGATGATTCGGCGGATTTGGGATTGGTCATACCATTGAGTGAACAGAATTTGATCGATTGTGATACTAGATTCGAGAAGGGATGTGAGGGAGGATTGATGACTACGACATTTGATGAAGAGGAGGTTCATAATGGAATATGCTCCGAGGCGGACTATCCCTACATGGCGACGGACGGTACCTGCTCCTCAAGCATGTGCACACCCGTGAAAGGTAGCATCGTAAAAGATCACGTGGACATTGCCCCACGCAAGACGAAGGCGCTCGTGGAGGCATTGAAAGTGAAGCCAGTCACGGCGGCCATGGTCGCGAATGATCCCATGCTTCAATTTTATTCGAGTGGGATATATGATAGTGATTATGGCAAGGTTACGAAGGAGATGGGTGATCCGGAATGCATGCGTTTGTATGAAGGACAAGATGTCTGCCTTCCCGATATTAATCATGGAGTGCTCGTTGTTGGATATGGTAAGGATGAGATGGCCACCACGGATAACAATTTGTTCTTCAAGATTAAGAATAGTTGGGGCGATACCTGGGGTGAGGACGGTTACTTGCGCCTGGCTCGGAAGGATACTGACCCGACGGATCCATTGACTAATTGGGGAGAGTGTGGAATATTGACTATGCTCTCGTACCCTGTCATGGAAACATTGTAACCTACTGCGCTGTGGATGAAACGGGAGATTGCTACGGAAGTTAATGTTCAGCCCGCCCACTACCATACTTGTCATCGTGTAAAATTAGATTCATCATGTATGTAGTAACATATGTTCATGCCTGATGCCTATTAATTATCTCTATTACGTCGACCAGCGTTTCTTCCACTCGGGTGTACCCTCAATCATGCCCACTTCCTTAGCCTCCATCATTGTCATCGCCTTCTCCTTCGCTAACCAACCCATGCGATCATTCGACGACATTGTTTGCAACTGTTGCATCTTCTCGACACCATCTTGCAATCGATCCGACGCCGATGAGGACGATTGAGACAATGCTCTTACGTTAATATTCGACCACTCTTCCGTTTCGGCACCATACCCAAAGAACTTGTCGGTATGCAATAACTTGCCCGTCTGCAATGGCCACTCTCCATCTTCCTTCAGACCCAAAAGCTCAGCAAAGTCATTTACGCATGCATCCCTCGTGGCCTTATGATCTTTCCCACCACTAATCTTCTTTGTGGAATACAATTTCACCATGGATTTGACAGCCCAATAATCGGCAAGCAAGGGTGGCTTCCCACCGGTGAGTGATGAAACAAGGAAGGACATGGCCACATCTTCACATTCCAAATTTTGGGCCACATAGGTGTATATGGAACGGGGCAATGCCATGATGTATAAGTCGAGATAATCGCGATGGATGAAGGAAGCGCGTGGCAATGTGATGGAATATCGATTAGACGATTCGGTTGTGGACATGTACCCATACTTCCATTTCAACTTGTTGTCACCATTATTGTTGGTATTTGCTTCACCTTCGTCATTATTGGCAACCACCACAACATGTGTGCGTGCATCAAAGCCCACCATTCGATCGGGATGGCGTGTCCATCGAAGAAATGCCGCATCCAATGCCACACATGGCCGTAGTACATCATCATCCAGACTTAATATCCCCAAGGTCGGCGTATCCAATAACACCTTGAACCGTTCATTTAATGAATTGATGACATGTTTCTCAACCTTGACCTTGCCACTGACATGATGAACAATCTCATCTGGAGGTTCATTGGCAGCATCGCACCATATCACATGTATTTGTGCCACACCCTCACACATGGCATGATGATTGACGCTTAGTAGTAATTGTTCATTGCGTTGCCATGTATTGATACGTATTGTGTATTGCAATGTGTCAATGGAATGGACAGTGATGGGGGTTAGAGCGTGAGCGTGGGCCTCGAGTAATGTCATTTTCGTCTCCTGATCTTCCATTGCTAAGATTGGCATGCCATTTTTCTCCAGCACGGCAGCACCATTATTACCACCGATGTCATTATTAGAATTGTGAACCACAAATACTCTATATAGAAAGACATGCAATGCAATCACAAGGGATGTCGCACAGGCTGCAAATGCCGTGAGCCAAACGCGCTTGGCAATTCTGGATCCTCGACTGACGCGATATTTACCACCAACACCGCCATGATGCCGTTTGTTTTTGCCTGGCGACGTCGACTCAATATTTCCCGCCCCCTCGGCACTTCGAGCACGTCGGTGATGCAGCCTGGTATCTTTGAAAGGTAAATCTGTTGTCGAGGTGGCCTCGTTCCACAAAGTTTGGAGGAGAGATCGCTGCCGCTCTTCGTCGTCGCCATTGCCATTGTTGCCCAACTCGTCGGGTGAAGCTCGAGCGCTGTCATTATTTTCTATTTGCATTTTCAAAGCCACGACGTCATGAAATGAAGCTGACATTTGTACTATGCATGCGTAGGTCTCTTCTGGGGCTAATGACTGATGATAGCTGAAACTGCTCTGCCGTAGTCGTAGTCATTGCGGCGGCGGCGGCCATGGTCATGATCATGATCGTCGTCGATCGTGTCGTCGTTCGAGGTCGTCGTTGTCGTTGGCAAAGAGAGGCGAAAATGGCGGGAAGACGAGCGAGCGATAATGATGCGCGAAAAAAAATAATGGCGGGAAGAAGCCTGCCAGCTGCCAGTAAGTATTGCGGGAAACTCAAAGATACGGCGATGGCGGGAAATCGAAAGATACGAAAGATGATATGGCGGGAAATCGAGAGATACGAAAGATGATATGGCGGGAAATCGAAAGATATGGCGGGAAGGTTCACCGCCGCTTGTCGGCCCGTGGTCCGGGTCCGTCGGCTCTCGACCATGAACAACGAACACCACATCATCACTAGTACTGCTACTTCTGCTAACTGTACTACTGCTTCTACGATCGGACAAGGTCAAGCAATCAAATCAATTTACTACCGGAGCCATGGAACGCATTCTTACTAGCAACACGTTTGCAGAGATCCCTTTGGGGTGCTTCGTCGCTGTAGCTGCAGACAGCGTTTGGATCGAAGTCGAAGGAGCAGGCGGCGTCATCGGCGTCGCCACTTCTTGCTGCACTGCCGCGCTGCTTAATGTTGATGATCAGTTCGTAGGCGGTTTTGAACATCATCTCGATACAACAACGAGGAAAGAATCATGCAGATGCTGGGTGTGCTGCGCTACGCGGAATTTTGCAAGAGATCCGAACACCCACCATGACGAGAAGCCGACAACCAGAATGCCAATCCAAAATAAATGCGAACATCTAGCAGGCTCGGAAATAATCATGTGAAAAGGGAGTGGCATAATATTATCACAATCTGCACCGACCACACTCCATCGTTAGGAGACGAGAATATTGGGAACAATTACAATGATGGTCGAATCTTCGTTCGCAGCTACTTTATTCATCCTCATGCAATTGATGAGTTTGATGGCCGCTGCCGTCAGCCAAGTTCAGGTCGCAAATGGAGAATGCATCTGCTCTCCCCGTCAATTCATGTTCCGACTGGATTTTTCCGGAATTTGTCCCCCATTGCCGCATGTCTTTGGAGCAGGCGTTTGGGACTACACCTGCTACATGGGAGAGAAACCAGACGGTAAATTTTTTGTTGACTCCTCTACCTCGTCTACTACTACGCCCTCAAGGTCAATTCGACAACGCACGCAGGATGGCATATTCCAGTCATACAACTCCACAGCTCCAACTTCCGAAGTATTGTCACCAACCGAAGCGGAATGGATTTCCAGCAACTTCGATGTTGGAGAACGAGACCCTACACCAGTCGTCATTTATTCTATCCAAATCATCGAATATGATACCTCATCCAATACCGTTCATATTGACGATACTCATTGGAATGTCGAATTTCAGAGTGGTGATGTTTTCTGCTACACTTCATTTAGCGAAGTTGACTCTACCGTCATTATCGGGGGGATGCAGATGGTATTGCGTGGAAGGAATGCCGACTCCGATCTGGTTATGAATGCCTTTACTATAACGTACACTAATGATTGCGGCGTACCGACGTTCCAAGATGGGGATGCAATTGGCTGGGTCGTCTTTGTGAGTTCCCCTTTTGACTGGTTTACTTCTTTGGGTGTGTGTACCTCTTTTCCTAATCCTTGTATCAGGAGAAACTTGTGCCAGCTTCCGAGGAGACATGTCATGGATTGGTTCGCCCTTCCTCCAGCCCAACAAACTCGAAGTCTGCAAAGACTGCCAAGCCCACCTCCTTTTGTGAGTTATAGCTTTCACGCCTCGACGTTCTACTTCCGGATGATATTGTGTCAAGTCTGAAGGAATAGAACTAGCAGATTAACAAAGACGCGCACTCTCGAGAAATAATAGGACCACTTTAGTTTTAGAAATCAATACATTTTTACTTTCGTTTTTGTTGCATCACTGAACCTACTCAAGCTAAGCTATAACTGTACAAATATTAACCCCCGATAATACAATGGTCCATCAACAGACACATGAGATATTCATCCGAAG
>JALLBK010001270.1:0-10217 GCA_036940085.1 Discostella pseudostelligera
TTTTTTTGGTTGGGCTGTTTCTTTTTTGTTGGGCTGATTCCACTTTCGTTCGTCGCCCACCACAAAACCAAAACGAGTTGGACAAGAAGCGAAAGCTAATATCATGAATTGGTTGAGCTTGGTGGCAGCAGCAAACCCGGCTTCGGCTTCCGCAGCTTCCGCAGCTTCGGCCCATGCATGGTTTCATGGCATGATGGTCTATATCTAGTCGGCGGCCTTATGTGGAAGCAGTGTCATCGGATCCAAATAGTAGTTCCATGAACTGGTAGACGACGCCATTCTATTGAAACCATCAATAATCATAACATGGGCATCTCCTTCCTCACCAAGCGAACGAAGAAAGAGAAGAGATCCTCCATCGTTTCACAAGATGACGGCGATGAGAACAGTCGAACCTATTCGTCTGCTCCGACTGGAACAAAGTCGGCATCGGCAGCTGAGCATTCCAAGTCAGTCCTCTCGTCGGTGGGTACACCTTCCATTGATAAAATCACACCCGACCGAAGTCATATCGACGATGGCACACCCGATACGGCTGGCTTAACACCACCCACACTCACTTCTCCACTCTTACGTTCTTGTCCCAATACCCAAGAGGCGACACCGGTCCGTTCCAATGTCAATGACATTCTTCACCACCATCGCGGCGGCGAAGCGGAAGATGATGGATTTGAAATGGTACTCTCCTTGAATCATGATGGAAATTCACCTACTATTACTAATAGTAAAAATCTTCGAAGATATAGTGCCAAACATCTTCATCCCGTGGATATTACTCCGAAGACGTCATCATTATTGACCGAACTATCCCAAGACAATGATAACATGGCACGAAAGAATTTAACAAGTCTATTCAATTGTGCTAGTGGTGATGACGACGACGCGGATGATGATGAGGAGGATGATTGGGATATTCAATTGGAAAGTAAGAACAAGAATGGTATATCTTGGGATGCCCATTTTGATAATAGTCAGAATAACAGTGCTGTTCCCAGTGTTCTTGGTGGTGGGGGTGGTTTGGGTAATGGCGGCGTTGATGATCGTCGAGGATTCAATAAGAAAACCAATGAGACCAAGTTCTTACGTCGACTGAAACGACGGAATATCTCCAAGAACTCGACGAGTAGGCAGCAGCAGCAGCAGCAGCAGGGGTGGGAGGAGGACAACACAAATGCATCCGCACCGGCACCAGTGCCATCCTCCTCAGCTGTACCACCAGTACTACAACCACCCCCACCACTACTCGACAACAAGAATGGACAAGGAGGTCCATCTCCTACTCCACAGCATCCATTGGTACCACAATTTATCAACCAGTATGATGATGATGGATCCATGCCATCGAATTTAACCGAGCCGGAAATTAATGCAGCAGCTCGACGACAAACTCCCTCCCCACGAATGGTAACACCACCATCGGCATTATTGGGTCCATCGGCACGAGATTCAAATGCATCCAGTTCCACTAGGATGCGTCGTTATCGCTCTTTGCCGAATCGTGGTGGTGTTCGTGGTATTGGTGGTGGTCTTCCACCACCCTTGGTCGAAACCTTCAGTGGTGCCGAGGAAACAACCGCCGCGACAAGTACTATCATGACATCCCTCGTTTCCAAAGTGGATGAAGATGGTAATACAGTCGAGGATTTGTTGAGCCTATTTCGTTGTAATGAGGATAGCATAAGAAATACTAAAGCGTTGGCATGGTGTGGTGCGGTAGCAACGGCATGTGAACAACCGGTATGTGGTCCATTGTTCCAAAGTGGTGGCGGGGCATCATGTTTGCCAGGTTTAATGGGGAAGGATGCTGTTGAGCTGGAAAAGGAGAAGGAGGAGAAATTTGCATTGGAGTTTCAGAGAGTACGTGATAACTTTGTGTTTTGGTTCGCTTATTGCTTTTCGTTGCGATGCAAATTTTGTATTTCATCGCACATCATCCCACCGAATTCTTATCGCGCCCTGTCTGCGTTCCTTGTTCATATCTCCATCTCAGAATCTCCTCCAGAATGGAATCAAGCTAATCTATCATGAATCACCATCCCATGCCTCCCCCAGTCCAGATTGGATCCAATCGACTGTCAAACTATATGTACGTCGTGGCCATTATAATACTCCCGAATCAGCATCGCAATCACAACAGCATCATCTCCAACCTACACTGGCATGGGCGACATTGCCTGTGATTTCACGAATGAGGTCGTTGGGCAAGACCTTGGACAGTTCCAACACAACAAATGATAGGAATTGGAAGACGTTGGGTTTGTTGGATATCCATTCGGTACTAGTCGATGACGAGGGTGAAGCTAACGCAAATTCAGGAGCCAACACCAAAACATCCACGGGATTCTTCTCCGTCACCGCCGCCAATGGTGCTGTCTATGTCTTTGAGGCCCCATCGGCCGAATCACGGGATTATGTAGTACGTGGAATCAAAGCAATAACATCCCGGTTGGTATATCATATGATTGCGGGGAATGTGGATGTGATGAATGAATTGTATCAGAGTGAAGAAACTGAGGAGGATGGAGAGATGACGGGAGAGTTGCCGCGGTTGGCGAAACCGTGGAAGGCAGTGAGTAGAGTGGTTCATGGCTATTTAGACCAGCAGTAAAAAGAGGAAGTAAAAGAAGGGAGGAAAGATAGAGCGTCACGCAGATATCTTAAATAAATATTTGTTGTTCGATTGGTGTGTGCATGGATCCGTGTTTTGGGTGTTCGAGTCACTATCTATGAGAGCGTTTTGGGTGCGGATGGAATGAGAGTGCGTAACATAAATATATTCATTCACTTTGGTTTAACGTAGTATTTTATCCCAATGCACCACCACGTTCGCCGCTTGAGTCAACCATAGCGACATTGACAACATTTCTCCCCCCTCCAAATGTCATTTGCCCCTGCTTTCTTCCCTACCAACCAGAAACTTCCGCCTCTGTCTGATCCATAACAAACCACTTTGGACCAAAATGTTCTTTATTCACTTGAAAGGTAATTATCCATGCCACGAATAATGGTATGATTATGGATGCACCATAGGTTGATCGTTGTACCCATGATTTTAATTCCATTTGTTGTAATTGCCGATTTAGACGTTCTTCGTCGGTGCCTTCGCTGTCTTCATTTTCCGTGGTAGTTGATGTTGATGATGAGAGTGGACGATGACCAGGCCGATAATCTAGAATGACACATGGTCCAAACACTGCCAATCGAAAGTACAAAACATTGCATATCCATAACCAGGGCAAGCCGAGACAGCCGGCGTAGAACATGCGTTTGGCTAGGAGGATTTCTTCCTTCATTTTGTCATTGGTAGTGGAATATGACATTGCTTATCAATCTTGTTTGTGCTAATGGATGTCCCGTTATTGGTTGGTGGCGATGTGTGAGGGGTACTTATTGATGATTGCTACTCCAACTACCATATTATGCTGCGGCACCTCCATGGTCACTGGCAAAAAGGCAGCAAAAATAAACCGCGCACCTTCCTCCTCTCCCGCCAAAAATTCCGATCTCAAAATTCAGCGAGCGTCCTCCTTCGCTGTCTTCAGTCCGCGACGACGACCGACCGCCGACAAACAAAATCAAAACAAGACAACAGCAACCATGACGGACATGTACGATGAGAAGAAGGTGCCAGAGTTTACTCTGCCACCGTATCAACATGAAGATCATGGCTCGGAGGTATGTTTCAATATTGATTTTTGATTAACGAGCGGTAGGTTCGCGGGAGGGGGGGCGGGCGGGCGGCTCGACTGGCTGGCGTCCGCGGTGCCCCGCCGCCGATGTGCTGACGCTGACGGTGAACAGAATATTGTCACGATGGTGCACTGATGTGCTCTCTCTCTCTCTCAAAATTCTAACTCTCTTTTTATATTTTTCCATGAACATCCCCCAACTTCAACTATTCTATTTCCCCACGCCCACTTCGTCGCCACCGTCGTATCTCCAAAATAATGCACTTACCCTTCATCGCTACTACTACTGTGTACTTTATTTAATTTTCATAGGATGGACTAGGCCGTGCCAAAGATCCAGTAAAATATCTCCAATCCATCGAACAACGTGCACGTGAACGTCAGGTCGCCTACGAGACTGTCCGTCTATTACGTCGAGATGTTATTGAATGTTATCGCAAGGAGGGCGTCAATCATTATGAAAATTGCAAAGAACCCGTGGAGAAGTATGCCAAATTGGTATTAAAAAGGGATGTGGGACAGGTCAATCCGGTGTATAAAGATGAGGGTAAGAATTATAGCTTTTGAATGAGAGAGTAGTAGTAGTAGTAGGGGTAGTAGGGGTAGTAGTGGTGGGGAAGATGATGATGATGTGTATGGGGGGAAGTAGGCGAGAGCCGTGAATGTGAGGGAGGTTAACGAATATCGTGGCATTTAGAAGTTGTGGGGACGCAGTTTGTTCAGTGGGTAAGGGGGTAGGATGGTTGATGTTACAAAACAGAAAGAAGCATCCCGAGTAGTATGCCGAGAATGGAGATCAAATGCGTCCAAAGGCAATGTTGAAATATCAACAATAACTAAACGAGCGGGTCCGCTGTACAATTAAAGTATGAATCGATTAATTATTACGCAATATGAAATCGATTACTCCTACCGCAGATACCTATGCCAGTGCGGCCGTATGCGGCATTTTTGGGATTCGGGGAGAGATCTCGAGAGGATGTGGAGGGTGGAGTGTGGGGCAGAATAGATGGCACTTCCACGTGGCAGAACGAGTGCCTGAGCATCCTTCCACGTGTCACGGAGGTGGCAGTGCACCATCACCTACCAAACCACCACCACCACCATATCCGACCTCCGACCATTGATTTTGGACGACGACGATGACGATGGCTGCCCCCGCCTACGACGACTCCTCCAACCATAGTGATGTGCCAATGATCATCCTCTACTACTGCTATCCACCCACAAGCATCCTTCCCAACCAACTAGAATCACATGCATCATTTCATAAGACGGCATGTCATCAATTAAACTTGGGTGGGCGGATACGCGTCAGCTCCGAGGGTATCAATGGCGTAGTAAGTGGCCAATTGGAGAACTTGCGAATGTATGATGCGGAATTACGAAGAGAGTTGATGAGGATACTCTATCCTGATCATCCATATTTTTCTCGTCTCGATATTAATACTACTGGAGCTGATGATGAGGAGGAGAAGGATCCAACGAAAGAATGGTTAGACATGAAATATTGTCATCTACGAACAGATATCCCCATGGAACCACAATTATTTGATTCACTTTCAGTCAAGATTACAAGAGAGGTGGTAAGCTTGATTGAACCAGCGAGTGTTAGCATCAGTGAAAAGAAGGGAAGAGCACGGTGTCGTCAACGACGGAGGCAGAGACGTCGGGAGAAGCAACGGTGTGAAATATTGAAGGACGACATCAAGGAAGTTGGTGAATTGGAAGTGGAAGATTGTGAAGATGCGACAGATCCAACGATCAGTGACAATCACTTCAACGAAGACGCTACTGAGGCAAATCAAGAAGTAAACACCACTTCTACAACCTCTCGCAAAGATGCTGTCGATAAAATCGAATATGGAACCGTGGTCCAGATCCAAAATTGGGAAAAACAAACACCCGCAACACATCTGTCGCCGTCAGAATGGAACGAGAAACTATTGCAATATTCGAAAGAAAAGACCATGCATAAGGATGATGATCCAAACAATACCAATGGCAGTGAGGATGTCATACTACTGGATACGCGCAATATATACGAGACGAGGATAGGTCACTTTGCCGTGCCACAACTTCCGACCTTCTTTCCTAATACAAGGAAATTTTCATCATTGCCCCAGGCATTGAATACAGAGGAGGCGGCGTCGGCCTTGGCTGGGAAGAAGGTGTTTATGTATTGTACTGGTGAGTCGTGTATGTTTCGGTGATGAACTCTCTGATGGTTGTGGGACGGAGAGGATATTTATGCATTGTCGTTTTGTACCGATGATCTAATGTTACATTTCCGGTCCATTTTGCAGGTGGAGTTCGTTGCGAGCGAGCTGGATCATACTTGCGAGCACTTTCGGAGAGCAACTCTGGTGCTTGGAAGGGGAAAGATCGTCCAAAGGGGATCTACCAATTGCGTGGAGGCATACAAAAATATCTTGAGACTTATGGCACGGAGCAGCAGCAAATGAACGACGAGACCCTTGAATCCAACATTACTACATCTGAGTCAGAATCTAATAAGACATGCCTTTATCGCGGAAAGAACTTCGTATTTGATCCACGTCGAACCGATCCTATCATTGGCGAAGGAGTGGCAAGCGATGATGCGCCTACTTCTCAAGTGGGTCAGTTATTCCTTGTTGGTCGATGCATCATTTGTGCTTCTCCACACGATGACTATGACAATGGACATATTCCCGCAGAAGCGAAGGAGGCACGATGCTGTCGATGTCGTGTTCTGGTATTGGTGTGCAACAATTGTCGCCAGCGGGTCAGAAGCTGGGGTGAGCCGGATCATGATAGTAAAATGGATCTTTACTGTGGGAGTTCTGGTTCCGAATGTGTAGACGAAGGTAATGTTGCTGAAAAGGTTGAGATCACGCAATATTAGCTACGAAAACTACTTATTAGGAAAGGATGTTCCTATAAAAGATGTTCTCTTAAAAAAAGTATCCCATGTTGAGTGAGAAACTGGTCTTCTTCGTCGGTGTTAGCACTACCCGGTACGATCTCGCTATCCAATTCCGTCCGAAAGCAGAACAGGTCCATATCCGAAGAGATCGCTCTTGATATTGATATAAGGGCGAGTGCTCTGTTCACAATATGATTCGATGAAGGATTCCAATCTCGAGTTGCAATGTCGAACCCCGCTTCAACTTCACGCTCGTTTGCATAATCGTCCGTTGTCTCGACATCGTCTTCGATGTAAGCCACCCTTACCCTTGCTGTGGAGGGCAACATACTACTCAAAAGTGCACAGCTTGTTTCGATATTGGGCAACTCCGTGACCATGAGCAATTGTTGGTCTATCCCATCGGCTAGAAAATCAAAGCATTGTTTGAGGATGCATCGTAATACATTCATTCCATCACGACCACCTCCCACCGCATAGAGGGCGGGTGCCATGCCAACCATGTTCTTGGCACTTGGAACGGCAACAAAGGGAGGGTTGCATAGGATGTAGTCAAATCGTCCAATCTGCCGTGAGAATCTATCCACATCTGAAATCCCTCCAACTGGTTCGTACACATCCGCTTCGATTGATGAGTATTTGAACGGAGTAGTACCGAAAAGATCTTCCTCTTCCTCACTTACGAACAAGCCGTTGAGGCAGGCATTAGCCATCGCGAACCGCACCGCTCGGGTATTGACATCCATTGCAAGTAGTTCGGTTCGCACGCTTGGATTGCTCCAACTGGGAGATCGCTTTGCCGCGAATATCCCCTGAATGCCACATCCACAACAAAGATCTAATACCCTCGATGTCGCATCGCCGCCACCAGTTGTTGGTGTGAATATATCTTTTCCGGAAGTTAATGCCAACAGTTCGAGACTATCATATCCTATCGTCATGACAGCATTTCTAGGAGAGCGTAACGATTCCATACCCCAGTCGGTCATGCAATACACGCCACTACTCGATGACCTGGCCTCCTCTTCCGTTCTCCACTCGAAAACGTCAGCGTCCAACGGGTAAATTTGTACCTCGCTAACCAAATACGTTGCATCCGCCGGATGATTGCGCAGCAGACCAGCATCGATTAATGTGATGGTATTTTCTTCGCCAATGGCAGATGAAACACTTGTTCGTCCCAGTGAGATGCCGAATAGAAAAAGGCCAGCGATGACTCTACCTGGTTCATCAGACGCTCTTAATCCGACTAGATTAACTGTCGATTTTGCTTCATAGAATGCATGATATGCCTCGTGCCTATGCTCAAAGAAACTGCTTGCCGAATAAATACGATTCCAGCTACTGGGTTGCACTCCGTCATCATTCGACGGGAGCACATCCACGAGCATTGTTCTACAGTTCCAATAGTTATAACCCGCATTTTGAAAGATGTCGTACACTCTCTTTCCAAGTAAGATGGCATTCTTTGAAGGTTTCTGGGTGGGTAGAGAATGAGACACATCATTACCAGCCGGTAAAAGCTGATGTGGTACTGTTTCGAACATTCCTTTTGTGGGTACTTCTGCGATCTCAATGTTGCATCCCTTTCCTCTACTTCTCTCCCCACCCACTTTATCAATTGGCATGTCGTCAACCATGCCAAGCAATCTCACAGCATCCAATTGTTTCCAACTAGACTCAATGTTCATCCTGTATGTATGTGCTCGTGTGCAATCCTCGATTAACCCTGCACGCTTTGCTGCAATTGCCCAATTTAAGAAATTATCACAAATAATGTCGTCCGTCTCCTCCTCCCAGCCACCACCATCTTCGTTATCACAATTCGCATATTTGTTGTTAGCGTCGTTAACAGACACGTCATAATGAATGTTGGATGGTGGACGGAGATTATACTTTGATTGTAGTAAAGAGCATCGGGCAATGTATTCACGTAAGACGACAATACCGTGAAGAACATCGGATACTCGCTGTTGTGATTGCTGCTGCTGCTGCTGCTGCTGCTGTTTCGACTCCTCCTCCTCCTTGTTGTTATTGTCATCATCCTCCCAGCTGTAATTAATGATGGTTTCTAAATATTGTTCCAGACAATCGACGCTTTGGATTGCGGAATGTTGTTCGAATGATGTCGGTACGCTTCCATCTCTATTGTTGGTATTTCCATTTTCAGTGATATTGCCATGGCGTGAAAGCGCATTGAGTTGGTGAAGTTCTTGCAGGTGTTGGGATACCCGATGGCTTAAATTTAATGCGGCATCAACTACTTGGTTGGTATCATGCTGAATGAGATGGGGTGGCTCCTCCATCAACATCAAATCTTCGTCTGGCTCGCGGAGATGCCTCTTCCGCTCACTCCGTGGCGGCTATGAGGAATGTGAACATCATCGTCAAGATCATTATTTGCCTCCGCTCCAACATCATGACGATCGACTGGTGCACCGTCATGGTGAACTTGTTGTTGAGCTTGGGAGGTTGGATTTGGATTGGTGGATGGCCGCTAAAATTGTCCAAGTTTCGCGCCAAAACTTTCCCGGCTTTCCCGCCAAAATTACGTAAGTACACCACCCACCACACAAAACCCTCGCGGTTGAGTTGATCGTCAGTATCGTAGTTGATGATCATGATCATGACATCCGATCCGGCGGCGTGGTAGGAGTAGATATGACAAAAGGCGCGGCCTCCCTTCCACTCTCCAAGTACAACATCATGCTATCATTTGCATCCTCTGGACACCGTCTCTTTGGACGCCGTTATCATCATCCAGCCCCTGCTTTCTCATGGCAACTTTTTGAGTGTTGTCGAGCAACCGCTGCCGCTGGTGCACCACCATCGGCGGCGGCGGCGGCGGTATCAGCCTTGCCGACTCAGTCCTTGCAATGCCATCATAGTTACCGATCCTTTCATGCTAGCCTATCATCCTCATTCCTATCATCATCAAACTTCAGTGCTGGAAGTCAACTGCCACGGTATTGTCGACGTCCTTTTTCACTGACTACCGCCTCCATCAGTGGGATTGCTACCTCGCCTGCCCATGGATTCAATAGAGATTTTCATGAACAATCGAAAAATGCATCGCCATCTTCATCCCAATTATCAAAGTTTGGAACATTTGTAAATGACAACAATAGTAACGATGACGTCAATGAAGAGGAGTTGGGCAATGGCAATAATGAGAATGAAAACGATTCCTACCTCCATCCTCATGGACAGCAACATACCCATTATCGAAGCGAACTACAAAATTGGCACACCCAAAAAGAATATCAAGCATCCACTCTCTTCGCCCGCGTCACATCTACATTACAATCACCTATCCCATCCACCACCGATATTCAATATATCCTATCTCTCATGACGGAATTACAAACTTTCGTTACCAGTATCACCATTGAAATGACAGAATTAAGTCCCTTTCGACTTAAGAATCCCATGTATCCACCATCATTATTTATGAGAGAGTATACCTACCGTGCTGCGGA
Source organism: Discostella pseudostelligera (assembly GCA_036940085.1). NCBI lineage: Eukaryota > Bacillariophyta > Thalassiosirophyceae > Thalassiosirales > Thalassiosiraceae > Discostella > Discostella pseudostelligera. Next base: position 10,077 of record JALLBK010001270.1, read on the forward strand.
AAATGTGGAGAATTTGTTATCGCATTTGCTCCTTCTTACGGACAAACAGCACCAACCAACGTCACAACCACAGCCACAATCAGCACAACGTTCTCAAGGACCACCACACAATTTATTACCACCCGAGATTGAAGTTACTGC
>JALLBK010001271.1:0-10437 GCA_036940085.1 Discostella pseudostelligera
ATATGACAATGGGAAAAAATTAACCTCTTCAGTGTCATGGGGATTGGGCTTTCACAAGAAGATGATACTGTACAGCCCATTGGCAGAGGTGTTTGGCCTCCAAGAGGATAATGTGACATACTTCTTGCATGATGATTCGATCAATTCTGATTTCACATCATTTTCCGATGCATTTGGCCGCTGTTTGAGTGTGTTGAATGCTGACAATTATTAGCCATGGTAAGCGATGTTATGCTATGTCCATCGAACCGCTTTTCCTATTAGCATTTTTGGATTGATTGAGCAGAAAGATCGTAGTAGGAATGATGTGCCTCGATGTTTATTGTTGTGTAACCGGCCGCCACCACCACCACTTCCTCCCTCAGATGATTGTTAACTTCTTATTTGAAAGCCCCTGGTTGGAGTTTGAGCCGTAGGCCACTGGAGTGGGAAAAAACAAATAATGATAAATGTCAGCCCAAATTCTGTAAGAGTAGTCGTCTCCATCTCAGGCAAGCCTCACCGCTCACCGACTGTGTGCCTATAGAAGAGCAGGTGTCAGAGAACTTCTTTGTAATGCCTCGACGTTCGGCGGGCCGCGCTGATGCGGTTGATTGAGTAGAAAGATCGTAGTAGGAAAGATGTGCCTCGATGTTTATTGTTGTGTAACCGGCCGCCACCACCACCACTTCCTCATCAGGCAAGCCTCACCGCTCACCGACTGTGTGCCTATAGAAGAGCAGGTGTCAGACAACTTCTTTGTAAGACCGCTGATGTTCCTGATGACAATAAATCTAAATGACATCGTCGGCATTACTGTCGCTGCTGGGGAGGGATGGCGAGGTAGAATTCTACCCCCATGACTCATCACGGCCATTGGCATTTGGCGTACTGTCATGTCAAGAATTCACCACCGCCGATTATGACCGCTGAGAGGGAAATGGAACGAATCATGCCATGCCACCGGCATCATTGTTGATTAATGGAAAGTATCTACGTTGGGATGCACCACTTCTTCCCCCTCTCCACCATTTTTTAACCCACAACATGATGTCGTCGATCACCGATATCAGAACAGGTAACTAGCAGCGTAGGAGGGGCGCCGACTGAGAACCAGCTGGTGAAAAATGAACAGTTGATCACCGTAGGTAGCAGGGGCGATTTTCTATATGTGGGTATAATTTCATGGCCGTAACTCGATGGGAACCATTGCCTATCTTCTGTCTTCCCGCCATCATTGACCAACATGGATAGGTAGGAGTATGTGCCATGAGGTGCCATGGTCCTCAAGAGTAGCAGCAGTAGAGAAGGAGTACTATCAGATATCCGATGTTCGGTGAGCGATGGTGATGAAGGGAGCAAGCAGAAATGCCTTGTTGGCGCTGCCGTGTGTGGTATTGGTTGTGATTATGATGACTAGATTGTCACTTTCGACGGCTTGGACTACCACTACCACTCGTTTCAGCTATTCTCGGTGCATCAATGATGAAGGGCAAACGAGACAATTATTGCATGGGCACGCGCCCTCTACCACCAATGGGGTGATCTCAGAATCATTGTCTGATGACACAGCAATAAATCGGGAATCATCACCAGCAGCAATGGCAAAACAAAAGCATACTTTACACCTTCTCTCCCTACCGTCAACTGACGATGCATTCACCAAGCCAGGCGAATTCCTCGTTCGGGACTGTTGGAAATGGAAAGATTCTGCATTGGGCGATGGACGTGACTTTTTTATCCCTCGGCCACGGGCATTAAAAGCTTTTCAATCGTTGTTTGTGGGGATGATAATTGATGTTGCTGTATTGGATGGTATTATCGATCTTACGTTGACGTTGCCGCTACCGTTGACTGAGGGAAAACAATCCGATCTTCGACTGAGATTGCCACTTGAGAACTATTCTGTTGGTGCCTCCATGTATGATTCAATGCTTCAATCCTCAGCGCAGCATTCCTTTTCGGAAAGATTTACAATCGAAGAATGTGTCGTTCTGTCCAACTGCGCTCGCCTCGATGTTCTCCTGGTCCTGAACAACATCCAGCGTCCAATCAACTTGGATTCATCCGCGAATAATATAACAGAGATCACAGCTATTGCAGCAAGGTATGCAGTGGCATACAATCTAAATCAACAAATACATGCACGTCGATCAAAAGGCACAACATTACTGGAACGTACGGGTTTGTCGTCTTGGTTGGATCTTCCAGGGGTAATAGATACGTCAACAGCAACAAGTTCCATCACGCAAGATCAATCGACATATGTTAACCAGCTTGGTCAGCGTCTCATATCAATAGAAGGGCCCCAGGCAATAAGCACACATCTTTGTCTTGTTGCATGCGGGTTAGCGCCGCGTACCAATCGTCCAGATAGAGAGGTGATATTCCGACCATACTCTTCAAGGGATGCACGTAAGTATCATTCGTCAGAAGTCAGAAACCTAGACATAGACATGCATTCATCCATGAGCACTCTTCTCCTCACCCAAGAACTGTTCTAATTCACAACTCTCAACAGATATTATGCTACAGTTAAAACGTACAGTGGAAGTAATTTCTGTGTTGAGTTCAGATAACCCAGACGGTGGTGGCCGCGGTCGAATAAAAGCTGTCATTGACGGAGCCTTAAGCGCCGGAAAAGCTGCAAGGAATGAGAGGGTTGTTCCAGAAATAAAGAAGCTTAAAGCTTACGGCTCTGATGGTACTCCTCCTTCAGCATTGGCTAAAGAAGTTTCAAATGTGAGAAATGACGTGCAAATAATTATTTGAGCGTCCTGTACAACTCAACGAAATCTCGACAACTTGTTTTTGATGAATAACAACTGTACAGGCTGCAATAGAGCAAGCAGTGAAAGAATCTGTGGCAACATGTGTTTCAAGGCTGGCAGCAATGGACACAAATGCGGTAGAACACATTTCTTATCTGAGACAACGTGTGACTAAAGTCGTTGCATCACTAGGTTACTGCAGCGATGGCAACTTGCAAAAGATGGCAAATAAATTATTGCATACACCTACAATGCAGTTAAGAGAAGGCGTACTTACTAGAGACGATATTGAAGATGTTGTGATGACAATAGAGAAAGAACTGATTAGCCAATTCAATGACATCGAACATAATGGTAGGCATGATTAGGGTGCTACAGATCGTCACTCGCCGGAGGCTCGATTTCACTGAACGCAAGTCTAGTGGCCACATAAAACGAGAAGAAAATAACACACAATAATGCCAAAGCGATTTCAATCCTAGTGAATGAATCCCTGTGTTCCTCCTCTTCATATAAGTAATGATCCATGCAATCGTTCGGCATTGCATTACCACCTTTTTTGTTTGAAGCCTTCTCCATGAGATATTTCCTTCGTCTTTCTCGATGAACAGGGTCGTGCTCATCGAATATCGATACTATAAACTCTCCACTTATTTCCAACGTCATTCCGATTTTCACTTCCCGTACGTTGGTATAATCTTTGTTGTCTTTGGTCAAGCGGTGGAGTAGAAAATCAAACACCCCCATGCACTGGAAGACATCGCCTGGGCCAATATGCTCTGCTGCAATAACAGTTACGCCCGATTGGTTTGAAGACGCCAAAGTGAATGTAGCACTTCCCATTGCTGGCAGTGTAGCATCCTTCAGTAGGATAGGTACAAAACATCCCTTACACTGTTCATCGTCCTGAGGCTGTATGATTTGGCCTTTGGAGAATGGTGCACCTTTTTTAGCATCCCACCCAGGATTGACTACCCATACCCCAATGGAATGAGGCAAAACATCCAGCATCATAGCATTCCTCAGTTCCCACAAGGGAACCAATCCTGAAATCAACGCTGCCTGTATGGCTAAACCTTGCGCTACGGCAGTCTCTGCAGATATTGAAGTACATAACTCAGGCGGAATGGGAGGTGGGAATTTACGACGGAGCATTGATCGAATGGTTGGTATGTGAGTAGAACCACCCACCAGAACAACTTCGTGTATTGATGATGTAGGATCGTGGGCATCCAATACAGATAGGGCGTCATCGACAACATGCTCGGCACGGTCAACTAATGTTTGGATCGCAGAGTCAAAGTCCTGCCTTGTTAGTACGGTTGTCTTTCCGTGGAGATTTACGTGCGTCTCAGTAATGCCTGCACCATTCTTTTCACTCTCATGTTTGTCCTCAGAACTGCCACATAATTCTTCTTTGGCACGACGGCACTCTCCAATGAATTCCTGGTGATCAGCGGCTCTCCAAATAGTAGATTCTTCTCCAACTGGAATTGCACACAATTCGGGACGTTTCCATAGATACCGAGCCAGTAGCTCATCAACGTTATCGCCTCCTAGACATCTATCACCAGCAGTGGCCAATACTCTAAACTCTACCTTCTCTGCATTTCCGAACTGTATCGTGGCGATTGTCACATCGGTGGTACCTCCTCCCATGTCGAACACCAAAATATTTTTCTTATTGTTGAGGGCGTCGCCATGATTATTTGAAGCAGTACCTTTATTCGGTGACACAAATAATCCATATGCCATTGCTGCCGCAGTTGATTCAGAAAGAACACTCACGTGTCCACGAAATCCAGCGCATTTCGCTGCATACTGAATGGCAGCCCGTTGAGCATGGCTGTAGTGAACTGGAACCCCAATTACACAATTTTGTATTTCCAGTGTACCCTCTTGTAGTCCAGGTGCTTGTATTTTGGATTTTCGATTGTTTGAAAGATACTCAAACGCGGTAGCACGGATAGCTTTCAATAGGATTGTGGTAACTTGCAATGGTGTCACTAAAACCTCCGACGAATTGCCAGAATCGCACGACGAGGAGCGTGTACCTTGCAGTGGCTGTACTTTAATAGCAACCCCCTCTTTCATATCTGAAGCCTTTTGATATTGACTCGATGGTTGTTTATGTGTACTAGTAGAAGAATCCCCAAGCACATCAAAGAATCCGCCACGTAAAGATTGGTCTTGGGTGACATTCTGCGGTTGTGAATTCTTTACATCAGTGTCCGCGTCGGCACCATTCCAATCTGAGACCACAGCGTGAAATGGCAATGAGTTCCAGAATTTGGGGTCAATTGATTGCAATTCTTTCGCCTGCCTATCTGTCATGCCCACAACCCGCTTGAAAGACGTCACTAATGCTCTGGAGCGGGTGAGTTGGTCTGGGTTTTCGCCCCCATCTGCTGAATAAACCGAATGAATCGCTGCATACCCTGCTATTGAAGGTGGTAAATTGTCTATAATATTGCATGAATCCCTAGCGCTGTCATCGATTGCGTCCGGATGACAAAACAACACAGCCGACGGGACAATTTTTCCTCCTTTGCGGCTGCTCATGTCGGCCGGTGTACGACGTGCCAAGTTTTGATGCCCTAACCGAAGGACCTTGCATCGTGACCGCGACAAGTCCCAAACTGCAGCAGTGCAGTTGCTTGTACCAAGATCAATACCTATCCAACCGCCTTTGATATCGTCTTCAGTTGCCATCGTCGTCGCCGCCGCCGCAGTCAGCAATACTGTACTGTTGTCGAATGGCGAATGGAAGTATCGTAATACAGAGGAACTGTACACTCAATTGAATTTGTATTCTACATATGGAGGAACTGTATGATCCATTGAATTTGAATCCTACGTACGGAGGAACTGTTATCTACAAATTTCAACTATCTTCTCTCCACCCAAGCATCCGACAATGGTATTATTTTAGGCTCGTACAGTGCCGCCTCCACCCTCCACCCCCTCATTCCATAACCCATCGACTGCGATCAGAGACAAAAGTAAGGTGCCCACCTCCTCATAATGTTGAAGTATTTTGGATTGCAGAGGTTGGTGCACTTTTGCAAGTACGAAGAAGTTTGATGATTGTATCTTGATTCTAGGTTCGGAACAAATTCATCCCTCCATAGTATTGCACCATATTTGATCGCTTGAATATTTTCACAGTCAATCAATCAAAGTTTGATGGAGAGTATCTTCTACTCCCTACTTCCCCTCAATCGAAAAGTCGAAATGTACTCCACCGCCATTAGCATAGTACTCGGCAATACCTGTCTTCCAAGCATTAAACGTTGTACAATGTTTTTCGGGATACAGTCTCACATCCTCATCGGTACAGAATCGCGCTCGACGAAATTCAGGCGGGATGCTAAATATCCAAATACATGCACTCAAGACGATGAGGAGGAGATATTTCCCGTTGTTGAGTCCACCGATATCTTTATTATCGGGTGGAGAGAAATTCATGCCGAGGCAGGTTGTTGTTGTAAATTTCTTTGTTGCCACGTTTGAGTAGTTCGTCGAGTAGGTGGAGGTGATGGAATTGGGAAGGTGATGTGGTGACATCATGGCCGTCGTACCCGATGGTAGCGCGACGCGGTTCGTCGGCATGGGGCGTGCTCGAGCGGAAGTGGAAGAAAAGGCAGACACCAAACATGATGATGAACCGCTGATGAACATTACCAGCAATGCTGCTACTGCTACCACCAATGGTCGAGATGACGCGAAGAAACAATTATTGCGGAAGTTCATATTGGCTTTGGATATGGTGGTGTGGTCCGGCGGGCGGGAAGAACAGTTTGGCGGCGAAAATGGCGGGACGAAAGTGATGCCACGACATCACCATCACATATCGTACGATAGTGTTCCCGAACTCATCTTTTCAATTCCTCCATGGAAATCAGCACATGATAACAATTCTGCTGACCTGTCGAACGGATCCCGTACTATATTATCCTATCCATTAAACCATGGCATCGTCCACGCAAAGCAAGCTCTATGCAAGTATTCCCGATGACGACAACATCCCGGTCGCCCAAGTTCTACCACTCAAAGATCCTCGAAGTGGCGATGGTCCCAAGGCCTACACAGTCGGATACAAAAACTATCATGATGTTGAATCTGGCACTACCGATGCGGTGGCCACTGTTGTGAAGGAAGCTACCGTACTGGAGAACTTGGGGTGGGATCCCGAAACACGACGTATGTTCATTCGAAGGGTGTACTCGATTTTGGCAGTGCAGCTTCTGTGGACGTTTGGTGTCAGTGCCTTTATGATTCTACATGTCCCGACGCAGATGTATGTGTTGAGCCACGCATGGCCAGTAACTCTCTCGATATTGTTATCATTTGTTCTAATTGTGGCGTTGATGTGCATGAAAGATAAGGAACCTGAAAATATGTACCTTCTTGGCGCGTTTACGCTTGTGGAGGCATTTCTTGTTGGGTCGGTGACGACGGCGTATTGTGCCGCTGGTCAACGAGGAATTGTTTTGGAAGCAGTGTTCTTGACAGGCGCTATCTTCGTTGGCTTAACCTTGTTCACCTTCCAATCCAAAATCGACTTTTCCTTCCTCGGGGCGGCTCTATCTATGGGACTCGGTGCTCTCATTTTGTGGGGCTTTTTCGCAATGATATTTGGGGTGCAAACTGGATATGTCTATGCTCTTCTGGGATGCATCATCTTCTCCGGTTACATCTTGTTCGATACATGGTTGATTATGGATAGGCTCAGTCCACACGAACATGTGCTAGCTGCCATCATGTTGTATTTAGATATAGTGAACCTCTTCTTGTATCTTCTCCAGCTCCTCTCGAGTGATGATCGGCGTTAGACAAAGATGTGTCGTGATCAACACTGAGGTATCTAGACTTGACGAAGGTGTCGATTTGTGTATTGATAACCAAATAGATTTCTTGTGGGTGTTGCTTACTTTCAGTTATTAATAGTACTCAAACTTTTTACGCTGTCAGCAACTCGTTTCGCCGTTCTTTTCAAAGTCTCCTTCTTGTAATCATTGAAGTCTCCACGGAACCTTACGACTTTTCCACCACCCACCACCCAAAGCTCACCGCACGTATGAGTAATGAAGTGCTGGTCGTGGCTCACAACGATCAATCCACCACGAAAGTCTTTGACGGCCTCCACGAGTGCGTCGATACTTCGGAACAGGGGACAAATACGAAAGAAAGATCAGTGTTAAACAGCAACCTAATCAGGAGTGCATGCATTTAGTACTCATCTCTACTCACCTCTCCATATCCAAGTGGTTAGTCCTGTACAGAAACAAAGATGAACAAGGTAAGAATACGGATTAAACAACCGCAAAGATTGACAAACGCCAACACACAAACTCACGGTTCATCCATGATTATGACATGAGGCTTTTGAAATGCAAGAGATGCAAATGCCACACGACTCTTCTGTCCTCCTGAGAGCATCATCATGGGCTTGATCGCATCAGTTCCTTGAATTTGGAACTTTCCTAGGAAAGAGCGCATCGCTTGATCATCTGCTCCTGTGAATAGATTGAGCATATTTTCCACAGCAGATAGTTGCAGATCAAACTTATCTGCACTGTGTTGGGTGAAGTGTCCTATGCGTAGATTGCCATTCCGAGATATCGAACCTTTGTTGGGATTTAATTGAGCCATGATCAAGTTTAGTAACGTCGACTTTCCTGCGCCATTTGCTGTGTTGGTAAAGGAAGGTGAGCAACCTGATCATGAGGGAAACTAATGCAAGACAACAAGTGTCAAGAAACTTACGCCCGAGAATACCAATCCTTGAGTCCAAGTCGACGCCAAAATTTACTTGCTGTAGTATCCACTCTTCCTTCACTTTCGTGTTTGCTGCATAGTCAAACCACACATCGTCGATGGAAATGATTGGCCTTCCCAATGGCTCCGGGTTAGGGATGGAAAACCTCCATAATTGTTCGACAACTACTGGCACAGGGGCTTCCAAATCCATCTTCTCTACGGCTTTGATACGACTCTGTACAAGCTTTGCCCTGTTTGCACTTGCTCGGAATTTATCTATGAACTCCATCATGTGGGCACGTTTATCTTGATATGCTTGATATATCCGCATAGAATTCTTTACATTTTCGTCGGACGTCCTCACGTAAGTGTCGTAGTCACCTTTGTAATACGATAATTTTCTGTCCTTGAACTCAATTGTGTCGGTGCAAACTTCGTTTAGGAAACTACGATCGTGACTAACGACGATCAAGGTGTGCCGATACGATTGCATATAACTTTCAAGCCAAAGTACGGCCTCGAGGTCCAGGTGATTTGTCGGTTCATCGAGCATTAGTAGGTCTGGTTCAATAAATAATGCAGCCGCCAGAGCAACTCGCATCCGCCAACCTCCCGAGAGTGCGGATGTTGGACCACTTTGCATTGAGGGTGTGAATTGCAGACCTGATAGAATTGTGGAAGCGCGACTTTCAGCGGTGTCTGAACCGAGACACTGCAAACGCTCATATACCTCGTCCAGCCTTTTCAAATCTGCGGTGAATGCTTCATCCGCATCCATTCCTTTATCATTGCTTTCAGTTTTGAGTTTCTCCAACTTAGCTTTGATTGACACTCCCCCATTCTGAACTCCATCTCCCTCAAGCCTCTGCAGCAGTTTTCTCTCCTCCTCTATTAGCGTATTCCTCTCTACATCTGCATCCATCACCGCCTTGAGGACACTAATGTCCCCACCTGCTGCTCGAATCTCCTGTCTGACATGCAAGATACGATGATGGCGAGGCATCTTATCAATTTCAAAAGCCGCAATCGCTTTGAGCAACGTAGTCTTTCCAACTCCATTTTTGCCTACAAGACCATACCTCCTCTGATGCGAGAATTTCAACTCCCCGTCAATGAGCAATGGTGTCCCATTATCTAGACTGAGTGAAACATTGCTCACGTGAATATCCTTTTCATTCCTCCCCGACCTGTAGTCTGGTATTACCATGTTACTCACGGATGCCTTCCCCGAGTCTCCCTCCTCCTCAGCAGCCAAAATTGCCATTTTCGCCTCGTACTCCCTCCTGGCAGCTTCAAGCTCCTTCCGTGCCTTTCGTTTATCTTTCGCTGAAGTTGAATTGTCATGAGCATCACGAGCTTGATTGGTCATGGCAGCGATTTTGCTGCACAGAGCCCGAGCAAATAATGGTTGAGAGAAAGTGGTACAAAATGTTGTAGTTGGCAACATATGAATCGTCAACAAGTCTATGCATGCTCTGATGTACTATAACCCACCTGTCCTGTCCCCACATGTAACGATTGGCATCAATTTCCGCCTCGCTTTGATCACTCAATACCGAACTCATGGAAACTATACCCTGCTTCAATTTCACTGCTCCCCCCGTTGAATGCACATGCTCATTATTGCTACTGCCATTCGTAGTAATTATTGAGTGTGTCGTCTGAGCTCCTCGATGGTCGCCATTGCCATTGGCACCACACTGCAACAACATCACTGCCTCTCGACATGAATGGACCAACGTGTCATCACACCCGTATCCTTCTAAAAATGGACCAATGGACTCATCCATATCCTCTAGACCAGTTTCATGGAGCATCCCTGCAAGGTAGGAGACAATGTCACCTATACAAGAGAGAATCAAGAGAAAAGTTATTAGAGCGGAGTGTTGAGCCACATACAGACACGCGGATAGTAGTAGTAGTA
>JALLBK010001283.1:0-10265 GCA_036940085.1 Discostella pseudostelligera
GCAGGTAGCAGCGCAGCGTACTGAGACTATGCAACGTGTTGAAAAGGGTGTGGTCTGGAACATTATCAAGGGCAAAGATTCTTCATGCCTCTTGCCTCTGCATCGATTGTGAAGGAACTGATGCTGTCAAACGCGGATCCAAGGCAGCTATGAAACTATCCAGCAGATGCTACTTAAATCTACAACTAATACTGACAACAACGGCAGCGACGAGGATAGTATAACGCAACTTGTCTTGGAGCAAGATGACAAAGATCGGGATGCCGACAACCGCGCTCTTGCCAAGTTAAGGAAAATATTTGACATCTTGACCAGCCATCGAAGTATGACATGTGTGTAGCTGGCTTGCCTTGTCTGACAAGTTCTCGGCTGGAGGATCCCAAGTACAAATGCGTCAGTGTGAATTGTGAATGTGGATTCGACAAGCTGTGGAAGCATGGTGTGCATCCTAGAATATTCAAGTGTGAATATGATGAGACGAAGCGTCAGTGGGTTGACAAGATACACCCAAACAGCATGTTAGGAAAAGATATTTGGTTAGAGACCATCGAATGGCGTGACTACGCATACAAAACAAAGCCTACTCTCGCCACACATGCAAAGGAAGTTGCACGTCAAGCATGAGCTGCTCGCCCTTCTGAGGAAGATGATTTAGATTACGAACAATCAAACAAGAATGCATCAGCAAGGAATTTGGTGTTGGAGACGATGCGTGGCACATTGGTAGATTATCTTGATCACTTCGAGCGGAAGTTGACTGGACACATTGAGCATCGTAATCTTGTTTCTTTGGAGCATAGGAGTAGGCTGATTTATGCTCATCACTCGCGGCCATTGATATTTGCACGTGATATAGATTTTGCAGAAAATGGCACGATAGAGAACTTGACAAGGTTCAATTGGAGCACTGGGTGACGAAGCTATACTCTGTTCATATCTGTCTCCTCCTTTCTCGAGGTCGATACTTCCCTATATGGAATGATGAGGTTGGGGAATTAAACATTGGTGCAGAAGTAACTGTGAATGGAGAGCGTCTTGTGGGTGACGATAGCGAAGATAATGATCAACATGAACTCGTATTGGGCAAAGGTGACAAAGCGTATTGGAGCCGACATGTACCAAGAAGAAGATTGGAATGGTGAATTACATGAGGTGGCTCGCTCGTCACTTCAACTCCGTCATAGACATACAATATGTTGCGGCCATATAACCGATGACAAGTTGCATGACCACTTTGCAATGCAACAATTCACTACCACCGAGAAGTACATTTCAGATCATTACCCAAATGACTTGATCGATGGGAGAATTAAGAGATTGTATCAACATTCTGATAATGCCTCCCAACATTTCAAGAGTACCGGCGCCATATAATATTTCACTTCACTCGTCAAAGAAAGGGGTGGGCCATCGGAATGCATGTATGTCTACTCCTTCGCACCAGGTCATGGAAAGGGCGTCTTCAATAGTGTTGGCGGCGCCATCAAGAACAAGGTGCATTCATTGATCAAAGGTACGTAGACCATGACAGAGGGGATATCCGGTGTTGATTCCGGTTACATCAACGATGTTGACGACGTCTTCAAAGCTATCAAGCACTGGCTGTCCGCTGCAAAAAGACGTAGCACTATTAAACTAAATATAGTGTTAGACTTTATTATTTCCCTGCTACTAAATATTCCGTGTCATATAATGACTGCGATTCAAGAATCGCGAAGTCTATTGATAAAAATGAACTTGATGCAAATTAGATGGTCTGCTTTCACTGATCACTGACCATTCACTCCTCCCTCACCCAGCAAGATCTCTAGCCAAGTGCCCTCTCTTCTGTCATGGACGCGAACACAGGAAGGCGACCAGTACACTTCTCCTTCTTGCCGAGGGTCGCTAGAAAAGATTCCCAGATGTCAAAGACTGCACTGTACTCGACATATGGGAACAGATAACTTGTCTGGTTCCTCACCTCAGGTGGTAAAGCGAGGTGGCCAGTATCCGACGTCCTTGGCCACATCCAGCCAAAACGGTGCACCTGCAAGTTTTTGAATTCTTTGATTGGCAGCTCAGGAGCATATACTTTGCCCTGGAGGACTGCAATCCTATGCTCAAGAATGGCCCCAATGATTCGGTGTCCTTCGGGCGTGTCGATGGGGGGCTGCATGAACATGTAGGGCTTGGTGACAACGCTAAGATATGATGATTTGAACTCATCATTGTTGGGCATGCAGAAGAGTGCACCACTGTTGTCGTTGAGGTGCCAGGGGCCATCGCCATCATTCTTCTGCAACTTGTTGTCGTTGGGGTGCCAGGGGCCATTGCCATCATTCTTCTGCAACTTGTTGCGCTTCTCGCTCTTCTTGGTGGGCCAGTCTGAAATGCAGACGTCAAACCAGCTGTTGTACATGAGGTGTGGGTACAAAGCAGGAAGTAGTAATAAACCAGGCCAGGCATAAGGAGACATGAAAAGTCCAAAGCACGCAGGCAGATAGTAAGGAGAGAAATGAATCACTCACACCGAGTGGTTGCAGCTCTGCTTCCCTTTCGCATCAAAAGCCACCTCGTGAGCAACCACAATACGGCCACTTCCTACTCCACCTTCATCCTTCCCCTGCACCTCCTCTACAACATGATTATTCTGCGAGTCAAGGAGGCGGAAGTAGTAGGTACCAAGCACCTTGCACTGCTGAGAGAATAGGCCTAAGCGGGTCAATGAAAAGGAAAAGTTAGAATGGTATCGATGTTACAGAAAACAGTGGTAGCATCAACAATAGAATCATGAAAAGAAAAGCATTGATGGTCACTTACAGTTCTTTCGATCTTCATAGATGAAATCAGCACGACAGTCCCCACCGCCTTTGTTTCGAATCTTCACCACCATACTTAGTACCTGGAGCTCGGAGAGTGCGAGTGCTCCACCACCACCACTGACAGCGCCTGAGAAAGTCAGTTTGGCTGTACCTTCTTCTGGAGACTTCGTGTGATTGCACACTAAGTCATACGAATCCGACCATACTCGTTTGTCGTCGTAGTCGTCATTGTTGTTCAAGCAACGATTCTTCCAAATAAAGGAAGAAATGAGTGGGTTGACTTGACCGATCGACTTGAGATGATGGTGGAAGAGACGATCAGGGATCACCATATTATCCTCACCCTTGGTACAATGTTGAAGGATGACGATATCATCGCTGCTATCGGAAGCGATAAGTTGTGGATCATGAAGGTGTTTGCATTTGTAGTCATAAGGGCTGCGATGATGATCGTTGCAGAGGAGGGTATGATTAGAAAGAGCATCACAGACATGATGACATAATACAGAATAAACCGGCTCTACTCACCAATACCCAGTCATGAGCAGAATGGGGCAAGGCCACATCAAGATGTCGTCGGCGCCATTTACATGTATTACAACACGCTCCTCCTCGGAATGCGCGTAGTGGCAATTGCCGCGATATCTACAAAATCCATACATGGTGATGTTGCGGCACATCTCTGTCCTGTAATTGGGAGGTACACTCGCCGCAGCTGCAGTCGTCGTAGTCGGGGTGGGAGAGGAAAAGGACGGCATGTATGGAAGACCACCAGAACTTCCATTCCTGCTGCTAACACCGCGCGGTCTGGCTTGGGGGGCATGATGGTGATGGCGATGGTTCGTCTGGTGATGGCGATGATGGTAAGAATGGAATGGACGGAGTTAGAGATACGAGGCGAGAGGGCAGTAAAATGACATCGATGCCACCTCAAGTCTCAAGCGACAACGACGACGACGACGACGACGACGACGACGAATCGACGAATCGAGGACTACGACGATGACAATGACGACGCACCGATTGCTTCGCAAAACTCACCATACGATTTCCTCCTCTTCCTCGCCCTACGTTCCTGTTTCGGCCTGCGATCATTGTTTCCAGCAAAAATGACAATGTGATGTAGGAGTATTGTGCGACATCTTCTATTGAGAGAGACGAGAGAGAGCGCAGTGGTGGTGGCCTGCCCATCCTGCCTACCATCTAGAGATGATATCCGAGGAAGATATGGAAAAGATCTTGTTGTCAATTCATACTAACTCCATCGTATGTGGAAAAGCTACGGCTGGGAGACATCGGAAATGCCGTCTCTTCTGATGTCACGTCTTGCTGTGTCCTCTGCATTTCTGGCTGACACGACATTTCGGAGACTCCCTCCCAGCCTTACATTTTCTGCACTAGCTAAGGACCCGTCCCGCAGTCACCTGACCGGTCATCGCGATAAAATTCGAAATGCGTCTGTCGTCGCATGCTGAGTTTAAAACCACTTCTGTGAGTTGTGAATCATCTCTACGACAGAAACGACGGTGTCTCATTTTTGTGTCGCATCAATGAGCTTCATTCAATGGAGCGACGCATTGAAAATTTTGAAATTCTGTGGAGCTGATAGCGGGAAGGGTCTAGGCTCCCACTTGATGCTGGTGGAGGGCTTTTGTAATTTCTACTTAACAGCGAAACAAGGAGTTTGATCCTAAATTTCAAATGGTAGCCTAAGTAAATAATCTAAATTACCATTACTATTTATGATTCCTCTTGTTTGTTGTCGATGCTGTCATTACTTTACCCGCGCCAAAATTTCAATTGGCATACATCAAGAAACCAATTAGATGTTCCACCTGAAAATGAAAGAAGATGAATCAATGACAGCGTCCGACCACACACAATAGTATGAACCATTACTCGCATATCATCTCTTACCACTGCTAACATCCATCCTACCACTGTCATCAGTCATCATGTTGTCTTCATATGCAGCAACGAACAAGAAGCCAAAGTTCCAGCGGAAACAAACAGCGGAACAGAAGCAGAAGCAAGCGCAAAAGTTCAGTGCAACAATGGCAAAGAAGCGGGCGGCCAAAGAGGCCACAATGGTGCAGAGTAAACGACAGAAGGAGGAAAATAAAAGGGCCATTTTTTTCTCTGCACGTAAACAAAAGACTGTGGTCGACGATAGCACAAGCTCTGAGATTCTCAATTGCCATGTCCAAGAAACTTCCGATGAAGGATGTGATGACGTAACATTTCCTACGAGCGTCGTTCATTGTGACGATGATGTTTTTGTCGTTGACAACCCTCCAATACCAGTCAAGCTGCATACAGCAGATATTGTAACCAATCTTGATTTCAACGATGAAGATGATGAATGTCTACAGAGCGATGATGACGATGTCGACGACGGGGATGAAAATAGTGGTGTGCAACAGGATTATGTACGGGCCATCCAAAAACGTTTGCAGGTGGAAGTATCCGGTGATCATGATGGCCCGCAATGGTTATTAGATGAATTGAAGAGAGATCTTTTTTGGATCCGGAGTCATCGTGCTCATTTTATTGTTTCCAAACTCGGCAGACTTGAAAAGCACCCTGAAGCATTCTATCGAGATGTATATGTTTGGCTACCCGATGTGCAATGGTCAGATGCAAATAAAACATTTATGCCTTGTTGTCCAAACTGTAAGTCCAACAAGCACGTCGGCCCACACGGCTTCCGGAGTAATCATTTTGGTAGAGTGGTTGTCACTTTGTCTACTACATACTATGTGATGACATGGCGATATATTTGCCATGAATGCCGAAAAGAATCAACGCAGGCAAAAGAAACAATCGAAAGTATTGCAACAGACAAAGGGCTGAGCATAGAAGTAAGTGACAGTGGCCGACAATACACATTCATGGGCTGGGACAAGCGAATCTTACCGCTGTTCAAATACGGGAGAGGATCAAAATTTCCTGCATTCTTAACATGGAAGGCCGGAGTAGATTACTCTGTTATTCATTTAATGCGCCTCCTATTTCTTAGAGGCGTTCGACCGGATGGTTTCGCCACTATATTGCTTGAACAACATGCAAAGAAATTCACAGAACTGGGAATTGAGCATGAGAACGAAATGCTGCGCAAAAGCAGAGGCATATCAACACCAAAGAAAGAAATGTTAGGCGAATTTGGTGATAAACGCAAGTATCGTGGGCTGGTACCAACGGGGAGATATGTGCAACATGTTTTTATAACTCACAGTAAAATGATTGCGCCGTACATGGACAAGGAGGTTAAGAAGCGTGGCGCCAGATCACTTCATTGGGACGTATCATATAAAGAAGCAAAGCATCTGTGTCGATACCGCGGCCAGCCAGTGTTCAAAGGATTAGTCACGGGGATGAATGAGGTTGGAGAAGTGCGCATGCAGTTTCATGTGTACAGTGACAGTCATGAACAGATGAAGAGTGCACTCGAAGCTTTCAAGCGAACAACACAAAATCTTGGCTTACCTGAAGTACAATTCTTCTTCACCGACAATCCTGCTGCAGATAAGCAATTCTACATGCGCATGTTGCCCTCTTTGCAAATGCAACAAAATGTTCTTGATTCAATTGTTACGCCCTCGACAAAAGAGCACCATAGCACCAGTCCAAGTGGTATACCTATTATCCCTTCATATCCATACGACCTGCTTGATGTACGAATTGCTACTTCCGGTGACGACATTGCAAATACTGTGCGGGCACTCATCGAGGAAGCCGTCGACTCAAGAATTGGTTTAGATGCTGAGTGGAATGTATCCATTGATTCCAGAGGGATACAAAGTGGAGTATCAAAAGTGCAAATAATTCAGATTGCTTACCGTTCTCAAGATGACAAGGTGAAGGTACTCATTTTCAAGGTGGGGAAACTAAGAAAACTGCCGCAACGACTAGTATCGTTGCTTAGTAACAACACCATGCATATTTTTGGTGCCAATGTCAGTGCGGATCTCGTGAAAATCGCAAAAGATTTTAACATAGATGAAATGAAAGAGGTCGATCAGAAAGCACGTTGTAATGTCCATAATCTTGGAGTCTTCGCCAGGAACAGGGACGTTGTCACCGACGGGGGCGCATCACTAGAGTTGATTGTCAAGTCTGTTATGAATATCTCACTGGACAAAACCCTACGGTGTTCAGACTGGGGTGGAGACTTGTCAGCGGAACAGATCAAGTATGCAGCGATTGATGCTGCCGTATCTCTAGAGGTAGGAGAGAAACTACAACAAATGCCGGATCTAACTCGTAGATTGATGCCTCACGAGCTGGTCCCTGGAAGAAAGGTTGATTTAATTCCCATGCACGGGAGGGCTGCATACATGGCAACTCGGGCTGCGTCCGCAACGATTGAGCAGAGCGACACTTGCAGCTGTCCACCTGGCATGGTTTACGGAAAGCGCGGACACATTAAGATGAAAGCTGGTAGATCAAGCTATGTCATCAAGCTCGACAAAATATACTCACCTGGTTTGATCGTCCCAAACTACTTCACTGAAGGAAGTGCATCATCTGTGACCGTCAATGACATTCCTCAAGGTCACCATATCATAGTGCCAATATCGATGATCAAAGAACATGTTGACAGTTTTGATGTAAGAGCCACACCGCTCAATAGCGATGAGGAACTTGTTGGTATATCACTCCCTGCTTCTGATCTTGTGGATGAAGATAACACGGGAACAAATTTGTTAGATGAAGACGCCAATGACAGAGAACATATTGATGACGAGTTCGACGCTGGTGTTATGCCTGATGAGAATGGCAACAAAGCAATTGATGAAGACATCGATGACTTCACAGCTACGCTTACCTCGCAGGAGATAGATCACCTACAAATGGCCATCTTCGACACAAAGAATGCTTTGTCGGGGCGTGCATTGCTACAATCAGACCATCTAAGTCCTCCACCCAATCCCAAGCATATCAGGGATAAGTACTCGGTTGTGCTTGGGGATGCATTTCATGCAATGGACCGCGCCAAGGTTCCAACCAAACATGAAGCAAAGAAAGCATATTTTGTAGCATTATCGGAGGCGTTCCTAATTTGGAATCCAGAAAAGTTGGAAGAATTAACAAGCAAGATGAGGGAGAGTGGGATGCAAGATGAAGAAGTGAAACTCCAACGATACTTCAATAAGTGCCTGTTCTGTGATTGTGTCGACCGACACTGCCCGGCGCCATCAATTCTCTACTGGAGGGTACGAGCAGTCTTCGTGTCATACGGCGGTATTATTGACAGTAAATCAAAAGAACCTCTATTCAACGCCAGGGCATGGCAAAAGGCGGACAATCTACTGAAAGAGATCCTGGAAGGGTATTACTCTGATCCGCCCGGCATAAACCTGTACACAACAAGGCTGCGAAGCAATGGATCCGAAATGCGGAATAAATATGGAATGGAAATGATTGAGTGCTCGCGGGGTACCAATAGAACAGAAGGATATCACAAGAACATTACCACAACATTTGGTACATGGAATGCAGGCATCGAGATGTCTGATTGCCTCTTGCGTGAAAAGCGGAATCAGCACAATCACAATGTGGCTGTAGCCCGCAGACCAGGATATCCCAAAACAGGACACAGCGACACGTGGTTGGATGAGGAGTATCAGAGACTAGTGGAGAAGAACCATGGGGTGCACATCTATCCTGGATTGTGTAACACGAGTGATTATAAACAGACGAATGAGAGCTTCGACACGATACCCTTGCAGACAAAAAGATTGAATGATGCAGTGACTGCACGGTTCAACGAATTAGGAAAACCGAACCTACCTCTAACATCAGATCAGCGATACCTCTGCAAAGCAATGGGATCTCTACTGCCATTGCTTCCATTTTCGGGAGAGAAAGAATTCAAGACGTATGCAAAGTTTGTAAATGAATCAGGCTACCCGAAAGATGACTACGAGGCAGCGATAGCATGGTGCAAGTTTGTCAATGGAATTGATATACTTCCAAAACTTCCGTCTCACCTGAGAATTCATCGAGATCGTTGGGATCGTAATCAGCGAGTAAAAGAATGCGTCGAGAGAATATCAACAATAAATGCAAGTTTGGATGAGCTGAATGCGAAGATCACACCACAATATCAAACAATCCACACATGTGCACGGAATGACACGTACTCATCTGAAGCCGCTCAGTCTCTCTCGTCACCTTCCAGATTGTGTCAATATCCTGCTGCTCAGTCTATCTCATCAACTTCAATATTGCATCAATATCCGGCATGGTGTTATCAGATGGTTATGCCAGGAAGTATGTTCCCGACACCATCACCAGAGGCATTTGTGCATAGTGACTATCGCGGGATGACTGTCGCAGGTATCTCTATTGGTGCCAGTTGAGGAGATGCAGGGGGATACAAGCGGAATGGGCACACCGAGGAGGGGAAGAGACAAATGCACAAGAAAGTCTCGACGATGCGGATTGTGTATGCGATACGCGGATGAATCTGAGTCGAATATGTTCACCTGCAAAGGCCGATGGGGTGGTAAGAATGGTGGATCCAGAGCATGTCAGTATTTCACATGCGATGGGAAAAAGAAAAACATCATATCCGTATAATTGTTCAGTAATTATTGCATAAAACGATGCACAAATACTTACATATTGTATCCCTTCTTTCAGCTGGTTGTTGAGTTCGTACTCAAGGGACAGTGATGTGCAGATGCGCTCATGAAATTTGTGCATAGCTTCCGCACTGACCGAGCAACATGAGAAGTACACCCCAAGGGGGGGACCGGCCGTGGCAGGTTTTGATCTTATATTCTCCGTGCCCCCCTTGATGATAGATCCCATTATCTCTCTCTCTCTCCCTCCTTCTCCCTCTCCCTCTCTCTACTCGCCATGAAACATCACTCTCACCTCGCACAATTGCTGTTCTCTCCCCCCCCCCATTTTGGCTATCCATTTCTAGTGATACAGCAGTCAAAGCACAATGAAGGATTAGTTTTCAGTGATAGAGATTATGCCACATTATTATACACAATATGTATTAGTGAATACTTACATGGAATATTGATTTGGTACTCGACGCTCTGGACGGCACCTGCGGGTGTTGACGTTGGCCACAGCGGCGGGCGATGGCGGTGGCGCCGTAGGCATGCACGCGAGCAATGACGACATTGGCATGCCATTGAGAGGTAATGGTGGAACGTCGTCTCCTATCGATTTCCTCCCGACTGACCGACCGACCGACCGCCAACGATTCATCATAATCATGTCGTCATCGATACTGAATATGATTTTCTGTCCAACTTGCTTCTCTCTTCTCTCTTCCCGCCCTTTTCTCTCTCTCGCTCCCTCTCCTCAATTTTTGGCGGGCCGCTTCGCGCCCCATTTTTCTCTTTTCTTTCTTTTTCGTCCACCAGCACCTTCCCAAAGCCTTATTCGGACCCACCGATCGAGCAATAGCAAAACTTCCCTCCACTTTCTTGTAAT
>JALLBK010001284.1:0-10840 GCA_036940085.1 Discostella pseudostelligera
AGCGGAATTTCGCCAAACGTCAGGAGCACCGTTATGTGGTTGCTTCGTGTGCTTTTTTTGCTGTTGCTGTGTTGTCGACATCGCACATCGAGGCACATCGTCGTCATAGTCTCCTCTTCCATTTCTATCCTTTTCATCAATAAGCCAAGTAAGGAATGTCTAAGGACGATGTCATTCGTCCTTGTCGCCCCACTATCATGGGAAGCAAGAGCAATAATGCTGCTACCAAAAGCAATGCTGCTAATGCCAGCAAAACGCGCATGGTGAGGGATGGCGGCAGCAGCGATAGCGTCACCAACGGAGGCGGAGGCGGGGTTACGAGGCCGCAATTATTACGTGAGCGATCCTCCTCTGCACCCGCTCGAACTCGTATCCGAAATAGAAAGCGTCGTCATTTGCTCGTGGAAGATCACTACCGCGTCGATCCTGACAATAAAAAATTACTTCCCGGTTTACCTATCAACGACGACGATTGGGCCCGCGACATGCATGATTTCTTCAATCTAATCTCCCTCGTGCCCGTGGTGGTGCTCAACGTTCTTAATTGGAATTGGGATATATTGTTGGATCCACATAGTAAACAAACAATGCAGCAGGCGTGGACAGGAGATTGGTTCCCATCTTTCTTTGCGATTACGATTGGGTACTTCGTCGCGGACTTGATATGGGTGTGGCTTGTACCGAGCTGTGTGAAGTCTCCGGGTGTCATTTTGCAGCATCATATCGCCACCTTGCTCTACTTGACGATACCGTATATACATCCCGAGGTGGGTTGGCTGATGGGAGCATGTCTATCCGTCGAAGTGAATACGTGGCTACTCATTGCACGACGAGTTTTCAACAAGCAGGGAATTGGACCGTGGATCATCAACGTATCATGTGTTTCCATTCGAATCAAACTGATATCCATTCTATTCTACGTGACCTGGATTGGCATACGATGTTATATCTATCCCAAAATCATGACGGTGCTCTGGTCGCTTTGGTTTACTCAATGGATGAAGAAAGGAATGGGAAGTTTCAACACTTATTTCTTTCCAGCTTTAGTTCTGCATTCGGTGTTTTGCTTGTTGAACTTCAAATGGAGCTTTGATTTATTCATGAGCAAGTGGAGAGCGATACGAAGTGGGGAAAAGTCCAAGATCGAGAAGGGACTATGAACGAGTAGATACAACAATATGATGTTATGGGTATGTTGTGTATGACCCGATGCCATCGCGTCCATTTTGCATAGTAAGCATGGAGGCGTACAAGTGAATTGTAATGAATGGTTCTGAACAAATGATAGATGTGTTGATGCAATTAATTCAAGTAGATGTTTCGATGTAATACAATGCTTAACTTTACACGAGACATAAACTATCATGCAGTGAAATGAACGAGTGGCGCTTGGCGCGGGAGACAAGTTATTCATCACCTGTACTGTTCCATCTTATCTTTACCCAGAGTTTCACCGCTCGAATGATGATTTGTGATGCGAAAACAACCTAAATGATCTCATAGGCGATTTGGGAGCAAATACTACTTCATCTAGCCATACTTGTCCCAATCTTCCGTCGACAGGTGGTAGGGTCGAATACTGTTCGGGTGGTAGTCCTCCTGGGTTCTTGACAAGTTGGAAGGTTACCTTACGTTTCCCGGGTTGAATGTCAACTGCTTGTTGCGACCAATCTGACGAGACAGTGGACAACGTCAGCACTGCAATGTTGTCGATGAGTACGTTGACAAGGTCAAAAGGATCTGAAACTGAGGCGAGGATTTGGAACCCAAGCGATCCTCCTAGCTCTGTAACTATGTCGATACTAAGATCGCTCTTTCCAGTGTCTGCTGCAATTTCATCAGTCCTTGCAGTTGCTGAAAATGTACCTTCGTGTTGAGCTGAGTCTGTTATCGACCATTGCGAATCACCAGTGAGCGACCACGAGTTTTGGGTGAAGGCGCCAGACTCAAACGTTTCTACAAATGGCAGTGTTGCGGGGATCAGTTCTACATTGTCAATCCATGCCTCTCCAATTCGGAAGGGTGGCGCTACCATGCCTGCTAACAAGTCATCCGGAACGATAGAAGGATTCTTCGTGAGCCGCCATGACACTGTGTGATCACCGGCGATCAGCATTGCACCACCTTCTACCCACTGGTCGTCCATAGTCGTGAGCTCACTCAAGAACTGACCATCGACCAAAAGTTGGAGTGACTCGAATGGCACGATGACGGGCGCGAAGAAATAGAACCGACAGAACGCCGCCGTTGGTGCATTAATGGAGAGGTCGAGTTGTGAGTAATTACCAGGAGTGAAGATATCTTCCGTCCTGACGTGAGCGGAGAATGATCCCTCGTATGGTTTCGATCCGTCAACCACCCATGCGTCCTCTCCGCTTACTTGCCAATCGAGACCGGAGAAGTCGCCAGTTTCGAAACCGTCAAACAAGAGTGAGGCAGTATTCCCAACTACGGGTGCAGGAGATACCAATGAGGAAATGGGAGGAGCTGTGGATGGGACAGTTGCCAATGTCTTAACAAACAAAAATGCATTAGATGTTGTGATAATGTTAAGCTGGAGCGGATCATGAAAGAGGAATGCTTACCGGCACTGGACTTCCAGGGATAGACGAGCTCGGAGGACGTGTCTCAGTCGATGAAGTCACTGGAGGAGATGATACACCCTCGGGCAAAAAGTAAACGTCATCAATGAACGCCGCTCCAATACGATCCAGCGGCAATGGTGGGAAGGTATCGATACCAGCCGGATTGAGCTTGTAGGAGAACGTAATCAGGTGTGGTCCTGGCGCAAGCGGAATCTCTCGAGCTTCAAAGCCAGTCATATCACTAGCTTGACCGACCTGAACATCATCCACATAGTAAATTAGATCGTCAAAGGGCATGTTGGTGCCACCCAAAACGGAGAACATCAACTTTCCTCCAGGCCAGGCAGGGTTGGTTGTGAGAGTTACGTTTGAGACCTTTTGAGCATAATCATCAGGAATGAACAGTGCAGGGCTCTTAATCGAATATACTCCGCTGTTAGCTCTTTCGGTGGTTAGCTCCCACACTCCATCGCCTTGACTTGCCCATTCAGGACTTGATACAAGGAATGTACCTTGCTCAAATCCATCGTAATAAAGTGCTCCAGCGGGGGTGAGCGTAGGTGCAACAGTTCCTGGTGCAACACTTGTTCCTGGTGGAAGTGTCGCAGGAGCACCAGTGGTGCCTGGAGGCAATGTGAGTGGAAAATAAGTAGGAATTCCTGGAATGATTGTCGCTGGAGCGATATTTCCTGCTGGAGGCGTCGTTGATGGTGCAGCGGTTGTTCCTGGTGGAAGAGTCGCCGGTGCACCAGTAGTGCCTGGAGGCAATGTAATTGGTGAAAAGGTTGGAACTCCTGGAATGATTGTCGCCGGTGCGCCAGTAGTGCCTGGAGGCAAAGTAATTGGTGAAAAGGTTGGAACTCCTGGAATGATTGTCGCCGGTGCGCCAGTAGTGCCTGGAGGCAAAGTANGTAGTGCCTGGAGGCAATGTGATTGGCGTAGCAGTTGTTCCTGGTGGAAGTGTCGAAGGAGCGCCAGTGCCAACGGGAGGCAATGTGGATGGTGCATAAGTAGGAACTCCTGGAGTGATTGTCGACGGAGCGCCAGTGCCAACGGGAGGCAATGTGGATGGCGCCATAGTAGCTGGTGCAAGCGTGAGTACAGGAGGCAACGTTGATTCACCCACAGGCGAATATGTTGGAACTCCAGATTGTACTGGCAAAATTGGAGCCGTTGTACTTCCTGATACAGAAGGAGCTGGTGATGAAGTCTGTGTAACTGGGGAATACGTTGGAAAGTTAGGCATCGGGGGGGTTGAAGCGGTCTCCATCTTAAATCCCATCTTCAAAGAAGATCCTTTCACATCGTTGATATCAGTTTGGCATGGCTCAGTGACCACATTCGCTGCCTCGGCAAAGATGCAAAACACGGAAGTGAGCTCGCCTGATTCCGCCTTCTCCATCAGTTCACCAAATGCTTCACGGAATAGTTGGGATCCGTATACGGTAGCAGTCTCTTTGGTGCAATCTGGACATGGCGTACTAATGCGCAAGTTGAAGAGCACTTCTGATGAACTCTGGAGGTTACGATTCCGACGATCAAACAAGTCGATGGATGGCTTTGAAACAAAGGTTCCATCGTCTCCGACAGAGGTGCCACCGATCATGAACACATCAGACTCGTATTCGTCGGAAAGGAAATGCAATATCGTCTGATCGAAAGCATTAGCAAGCAGAGTCAGATCACTTGAAGCAATATCCAAATTGAAAGTCAACAACATCCCCCCCATCGTGACCTCTAAATTCTTTTGTGCCCTCTCAGCGACGGGGATGTCCTCGTAGGAAATCTCATCGTGATCGTGAGGGTGGTAGTGATATATGTACTCGTAGCCGGCCTTTCCTGATTTCCCGTAAGAACTTTTTCCAGACTTGCTGAGCTTGCGCTGTTTCTTATGGCGAACAGATGATGATGGTTTCATTACCCCAGATGATGATGATGTCGATGCGCGGAGATTGCCGTCGCCGCCGCCACCGCGCGCCTTCTTTGGTAAGGTGGAAGCAATTGTCGCGCCGGTGACTAGCAAGAGAATAGTGGCTGCCAGTTGAGGCACCATCCTCGGGAATACCTTTGCCATGGTTAGGCCAAGATAACGATAATACGTTGTTGTGTTTCGGTCTCAACCGTCAAATTGTATTTCGCAGATCGGACGATGATGATGTGTTCGATTGATGAATTATGCCCCCGACTACGCCTCTCCAAAGAGATGCCAACGATGTGATAAGCTATTGCGATCAACCTTCAATCAACAGTATGTTGTTTGTCGAACACTCAAGCCTCAATCTCACTCCTACACCTTCGGGCCATGGCCATGGTGCACAACCTCCACGATGTGGACAAATTCGTCGACACGAGATCATGAAAAATGGCGGGAAGTGCAAATTGTACGATAGGAATCGTAAGTATGATTTAAGTGTCCCAGAAAGACAGAGAAAGACAGAGAGGCCCCACCTTGAACGGAAAGCCAAGACAACAGCCCATTGCTGCAAGCAGCTGCCCTATCAGACATCATAGAGGAGCCCCCGGCGTTTCGTGTTTCTCTTTTCTCTGTTGGAGAGTGACTTGGCGGGAAATCGATGACTGGATTACCTTTACACGTGGCATTGATTTGGCGGGATATCGATGACTCGACTACGCATATTACACGTGGCAGTGACACGTCGCAGTGATAGGACTCTCGACACTCTCAAAGCTCGATCGATCCGGAGAGCTTCCAATCAGTAATACAATACCTTCCGCGTATCTTGACAAGATTGGCAATAGCGTCACTAATTATTTTACTCTCTCGTTCCGATTTTATATCTATTGTTATTATAGGGTAATTTGCTTCACTCCCTCTCCCTCTCGCTCTCTCTCTTCAAAACTTGAACTTAACGCGTGGATCCATATCAACACGCTGGTACAAAGAGTACAACATGTCGGCATTTTGCACTGGCGCATGCACCGTAACACTAATCCACTTTCCATTCTTACGTATGGAATGTTGAATAGCCGAAATATCGACGCCACAACTCTCAGCAACGACTTTGACAATGGACGGTGCGAATTCATCTTGTTCTTCCACGCCATCACTACCCACAATCTTCATTTTGAACACCGATGGATATTCGACCAATGCCTCGAATACCCGTCGTTTTTCACCAGTTACCTCATCCGCGTAGAGCGTGTATCCATCAGCATCATATTCTGGTTTGTTCACATCATTCAATGGCATGCCAATTCCGACAAAGCTTTCCCTGTCACCGGTGGAGGTATCCGTTCGAGTTGTTCGTATAATGGATGGCGAGGTGTAGTCGGATGTCGATGTCGTTTTGGCAAAACCATTACCGCTAGTGGATAGCTTCGTCTTTCGAATAATTTGTTCAAACATTTCTATATCCCCATCACCGATTTCGTTGGTGAATGATGCTGATGACATTGATGTCACACTTTCGCTGATGGTGCCTTCTGTTGCAGGTGCGGCATTATCGTCATTGCTGCTGCTGTTGTTCTCTTTTGGTGGTGGCACTTCGTAAAAAAATGAGCCCGATGCAGGTAGTTGCTGTTCGTTATCATCATTGCCAGTATTTTCACTAGCATGCATGATGGTACCGCGTGGAATGCCGATTGATCGGGATGATAAGGATGTCCGTGATGGTGCTGTCACGAACGCCAATGTTGGTGACGACAAGCGCTTCCGCAAGTTGTCGTTGCAGCTGATTGGCGCGACGAGAGAATGACGGGATGATGCTGACGACGACGACGACGACGATCCGGCGACGCGACTACCAGCGAGGAGAACGACGTGCAAGAATGCTAGGGATGTCGATGGTGGGAGAGTCGGTAAAAATCTCATGGCTTTCCTACTGGAGAGTACGTCGAGGTGGCAATAGCAATGCCTTCGTCGTCGTCGTCATTGAGGTGAGTGAAGAGAGATGAGTGTGTGGCTGCTAGAAGCGGAAGATAGATCGAGAGATGGACGTGGCAATTCGTTTTGGCGGGGAGTGTCGTCTGGCCGTGAACGGAGATGTGTGGCCCTCGCGTATCAAAATTGTGTATGAGCTCCAATCTAGAAAATGGGTGGTCATTATTTGAGAAACGAGAAGCCACGGATTTTTTTGAATTTCACGAGATCCTCTGTGGACAATAAGTATTGAAAATTTAAATTTGACAATGGGTCAATTCGAATTCGTTTAAATCAAACGAGTTCCTCTGTAGACGTACCAGTTTCTCATTTTTATTCCTTCTCAACGCTCATTTGAAGTCGAGTCATTCTCTCCCGCTAAAATGAGGGTAAGAAGTACCACCATCACCAAGCAACAACACGGATGGAGACAATGATTGCCGACGGATGCGGTGCTGCTAGAGATACTGCCGACGAGGCCTCATCCTGATAGAAGGATACTATCTATTGGTTTTGACGGCCAACAAATATCATTGCCATCGACCCTCCCTCGCAGCCGTCTCTTCACTCGGCAACGAGGACGACAGAAAGAGAAACAGTGATTACCGCTGTTTCATCGATGAACTGCGCATGATGTCGAACACAGGTGACAATGATCCGTACGATCCAGATGCCGCGGCAGAATTATTCTTCGCGCAACAAAGAGCCAGAGAGGAGGCGCAATCGAAGCTACCGACTGATGATTGGATCCAATTAATCAAGATAATGGATTCCAAAACGAAAGGTGATGATGGCACAGTGATGTCGTCGACTTTGTCATCTCCGCCTCCGGAATCATTAATGTCGCGGTTGGTAACTACCATGCCTCCGCCTCCACTAAACGATGCAGATGGGATGATTGTTTTAAACACATCCGATACTTTTGTTACCAGTACTAATACCGCAGATGTAGAAGAAGGAGAAGGGAAAATGCTGTTGACTCCAGAACAAAATGTAGCGCGACGTCGAATTATGGAGGTCTTGGTGCAGCAGTTGGAGGAGGAGATGATGCTAAGTTCATCAAAGAAAGAGAGCACTACAGTATGATTTGCATGACGATGATGATGACAGATGGTAGATAAATGATCTAAATAATTGCATTCTATATAAAAAGGTAGAGAATTGTGATGATGCACATTAATTTTTTTAGCAAAGTGTCATATCCATATCTCACTTCTTTTTCCGATGTGAAACTCTCACTCAACTATTTGTCATGTGACAGAAACGACAAAGCATTCTTTAAGATGGTCATTCCATGCGCCGGGCTTGTCAAAATCGATTCTGGGTGAAATTGTACGGCAGCATACGGCAGTGTCTTGTGCTTTATTCCCATGACGATGCCATCTTCGGTCAAAGCAGTCACATCTAAACAGGCTGGTATCTTATCACGCAATCCATGGAGGGAATGATATCTCGCCACCTCGAATGTTTCTGGCAATCCGTTAAATATGCTGCAGGGTGAGACAAGAGAGTGGAGAATTGTGTCATGTGAATTGAATGCTGAAACAGAATAAACGAAGATTAACAACTCGCCGGTAGCATTCTCACCTGTCACAGCTCTGGCCTGATTCCGTAAGTGTAATGGGAGACGGCTTGCCATGCATGGGGTAGCTGAGCACGCCAAGCTCGCCACCAAAATGTTCCACCATTCCCTGAAGACCGAGACATACTCCAAATCCAGGAATGCGATTCTTCTCCAGGAGCGAGATTGTTTTGGATAATTCAAAGTCGGTGGGATTGCCAGGACCCGGCGACAGTACGACCATGTCTGGCTTCTTCCCGTCGTCGACTAATTTTTGGATTGTTCGGAGTGCCGATGGTCCGCTGCGCAATGTCGTTACTTCGGCGCCAGTCTGACGCAAGTAGTTGCCAAGTGTATGAACGAAGGAGTCCTCGTGGTCAACGAGAATAATGTTCTTCCCTTTCCCTGGTCCCAAAACAGCAGTAGTGTCCATTTTTGTATCACCGTCGATTTCTGCACTCTCGATTGTTGCATCGATGGCATCCAACATTGCCGATGCTTTCAATTCCGTTTCTAGCTCCTCGGCTTTGGCATCAGAATCATACAAAAGCGTTGCACCGGCTCGAACCTCCGCAACGCCATCCTTTACTCGGATGGTACGCAATGTAAGTCCAGTATTCATGCTACCATCGAAGCCAACCAAACCCACGGCTCCACCATACCAGCACCTTGGAGAACGTTCATTATCCTCGACGAATTGAATTGCCCAAGTCTTTGGTGCACCTGTAACTGTTACCGCCCACGTATGGCAAAGGAATGCATCGAGCGCATCAAACTCGGGACGCAAATACCCCTCGACGTGATCCACTGTGTGTATCAACCGACTGTACATTTCGATTTGTCGTCTCCCGATCACCTTCACGGAGCCGGGTTCGCAAATCCGAGACTTGTCATTACGATCGACATCCGTGCACATTGTGAGTTCACTCTCCTCCTTCAAGTTCATTATTAGACTCTTTACCCGCGCCGCATCTTCCAATGCATCCATGCCACGAGCCACCGTCCCAGATATAGGGCACGTTTCTACCCGAATAGCCCCAGGTCGATACTCATTATTTTCCACCTTCTCGCAACGAACGAACATTTCAGGACTGGCACCCACGAGGTACTCATTCTCTCCCAAATTGAAGAAGAATCCGTACGGGCTAGGGTTGCGCGATCGCAAGCTCCGAAACAACGAAGAGGGAGATGTCTCCTTACCGAGAGGTTTTCGGAATGTTTGGGAGAGTACAACCTCAAACAAATTCCCCACCTTGAATTCATGCTTTGCATTGTCCACTGATTCTGTAAAGTCGCCCTGGGGTGTGTCTCGCGGCGAGAACTTCGCACCAGTTGGTGAATTTTCATCAAAGGGTTGAAATTCGGAGGAGCTACCCTCATGGGGCAAACCTTTGGTAGATTTGGTACCATACGAAAAATCCAATGATACCGTCCAGGCCGAATTGCGACTTTGATCTACCACCACGATTTCATCCGCCAGGTAGAGTAGTAGATCGCGTTGATTGGGATCCCGTGGTTGAGCCAAATTAATCGGTTCGAATTGAAACGTAAGATCATAGCCAAATGCACCGTATAGACCAAGCTGCAAGTCTCCACTCTCATCACTATCGTATCGGAACAAGTCGACCAAGGCCCGGACAACGGAAAACAGCGATGGCTAGAGTTCAATGAGTGGTATTTGGTGAAAATCAGTGAGTTGATTATTGATAGGGTAAAGAATGAAGCCAAATGCACCGAGATTTTAACATACCTGTCTCGAACGTTCTTCTTCACTAAACGTTCCCACCTCAGCGGGAGGTGGGACATGAATGTCAATCACATCTCCCATCTGGACTACCTCCGACACTGTACCAGTGGCAAGCAACTTGTTCATTGCATCCATGACCGGTTCTAATAATACCTGACCCCTGGTATTCAATGCTGAAATTTTGCAATGATTTCCGGTGCCTGATACCTCGAGGGGAGGATCGACGAAGCCAAGGGACCAACGAGCATATCTAAAGAGCAATGAAAAGAAAAGTATGGTGAGGGGGGCTCACATTCACACTGTTTCAACATGGACACTGAAACACCAGTATTATCATAACTCTTTGCATATTTCTCACCTGCCGGGAAATTCATAACTCGACGTCAACAACGCACCCCTACGATGATCTAATAAATCCACCAGTCGTTCAATAGCCCCATCACTCCCCCACACCAAACCTGCACTCTCCTCCCCGTTACCATTCTGAAAGAACGACGATACATACCCCTCGCAATCCTCATCATCCAAGCTCGCACACACATCATACTCTCCATGAGTGTATCGCAATGGACGGACAACGGCATCGATGGTGACCCCGCCTTTGGTAACAAATGTCCCACCGCGTGGTGGACGTGGGGGCGGTGCGCCAAGACTACGCGTGGATCCGCCTCGTATGCCCATCATTTCAGAGGCAGATTTGACACCGATGCCTCCCTCTTTGGCGACGTAGACGGCGTTGTAGTTGACATTGTTGCTGCCGCTACTGCTAGTTTCGGTAGTGGTGCTGCTCATGTCGTAGAGTGATGTTTTGAGCCGGCTCAACGACGACGACGATGACTTGGTGGTGGTGGCAGTGAATGCCGATACGGTGAATGATGATGATGGCAGACCAACATTATTTTGGGCGGCCAATGACAATAAAAGCGCTAACCCTATCGCTGTAGCAGAGAATGAAGCAACTCTTGCCATGGTGAATACTTATGTCGATATTGATTGCTGTTCTATTGTTGAGCTCAATGTCAATGGGTTGTTAGTACTGCTACTACTGCCGTCCATTGGTCGGATGT
>JALLBK010001291.1:0-14136 GCA_036940085.1 Discostella pseudostelligera
CAGCAGCAGCAGCAGCAGCAACAACAGATAATGATGATGAGCAGCGTGGCCGAAAAGGATAATATTTTGCCGGTGAGTTCTTGCTCCTACACCCATCAAGCAACTACTACTACCCAGCGATTTCTCATGGCTGGGATGCATTGTGGCGGCAACATCATTATTGATATTGCCGTTTTATGATATTGAACATGTCTCACGGAATCTTTGCATCTCCCCATTATTTCCCCCTGTCCTCTCCCAATAAATTGAAATTATCATCAGACCTCATGGGAAAACATCTTCGAACGCTCCTCCAAAATCTTCTTCATGACCGAAATCTGGCGTGCCTTCTGGCTCTCTGGCGAAGTCGCTCTCAAACCCAAGGTGACTATTAATTACCCCTACGAAAAAGGTCCCTTATCTCCTCGGTTTCGTGGAGAGCATGCCCTGCGTCGATATCCCAGTGGAGAAGAACGTTGTATTGCGTGCAAGCTTTGTGAGGCGGCATGTCCGGCACAGGCGATTACCATTGATGCCGAGGAACGAGAGGACGGGGCACGTAGGACGACACGGTATGATATTGATATGACCAAGTGCATCTATTGTGGATTTGTAAGTGGAGTTTTTGTTTTGTGTGCAACTTATTTTTCATCTGGATGCACCTCATTGATTGCACATCTCACTGTCTCAACACTACCACCACCACCACCACCATCACCACCACCACCACCACCACCACCACCAATTTCAACACTTGCATTGACATCAACAATACTGTCTATCCAATACCCTCGCACACACACACACGCACAAATATATCAATTNACTTGCATTGACATCAACAATACTGTCTATCCAATACCCTCGCACACACACACACGCACAAATATATCAATTCATCTACTACCAACAACAGTGCCAAGAGGCCTGCCCCGTCGATGCCATTGTCGAAGGGCCCAATTTTGAATTTGCCACCGAAACACATGAGGAATTACTCTATGATAAGGAAAAGTTATTGAGTAATGGCGATAAGTGGGAGAAACAGATTGCTAAGAATTTATTGAGTGAGCATTTGTATCGTTGAATGATTGTTAGAGAGAGAAGAATGATAGTGGAGAGGGGAGGGAGGGTGGAGGGTGGTGGGGTAAAGCATGCGCGCAGGCGGGAAGGGGGGATGATTTCCACCTACTTGGAAACAGAATGGGAGATCTTGTGTTGTTAAACATTCGAGTGTACGACAATTGTTCGAGGAGCAGCGGGAGGGTGAGCCACTCGAATCCGGCTGTGCTCTTTCTAGTACTCCTAGCGATTAAGCGCGATTGAAGAATTGATTTCAGATGTAAAGTTGAGAATTAACTATTTGCCAACAAACAATGTAGAAGAATAACATCATCGTATCGTTATCGACCGCGCGCAGCAACCTCCTTTGCATGATGACCTTTGTACTACATAACATACATATATCTAGAATCAAGCTTTGCGCTTTTACCTACTCCATGTCGAAGCCGGTAGCGGCCATGGTAATTGAAATCATGAGATTCTTTTCTAGATCCCTGAATATTCATCATGCAAGTAATGTTGTTATCAGTTAGCGGACTGAAGCGCAAGGCATCACTCTCCTTTGGAAAACGATGTACGTGTACAAGGAAAAGGTAAAAAGTACTCACTCTCGCGTGGTAAAGACTGGCAGATCTATTCGATTGAAACAAGTACTGCAGGGTGAAGCGACGAATGATAAAAGAGTAATGTGTAAGTGACATGTCGATAGCGCGGCTGCAATACAACACAGCATGGCATCTTCGGATGAATGCAAATAATCCAGGAGAACAACTCACTGTGACCTTGGCAATTTGTGATGAGGATACGGAATACTTTGAATGGTAAACTTTCGAATACCATTGTGATCCGTAAGATACCCAAACCCCTTCGACGGCACACCACTCGTCCCGGTCACGAATTGCAACAATCTGGCCCTCATTTCGTGATCGTATTCACGTACAACCTCCCAGAACCACATGCACACCGGATGGGACCCTCTGGAACGTTTATAATCTCCCATATAATCTGTGTTGGCCATCCAATCATCCATATCAATTTCGGGCAGACCGCACATTAACAACTCCAATTCCACAAAGTCGAATATCGTAAACAACGGTTCAGGAACAACTTCATATATCCCCACCAATATCTCATTCAACTGTGCTTCAAATGCACCCATCAAACGATACTTCAAACAAGCCTCAAGATATTCAGGTAAATTCTTTCGGGTGACTTCAATTTGCGATCCTCCGGGGACCAAATCTACAATTTTATTCTGCCCCTTTTCCCACGGCAAAGCCTCCTCGGTCGCTGTAAAATCAACCATTAGGCCTTCAATATCCGGACATTTCTCGAGCTGCAATAGATTTTTGTGGTAATCTTCATCTAAATCCCTCAAGTCATTGAACATGATGGGAAATCCAAGCACGTGTTTGTACAAATGTTTCGCCATGTGAGCCTTCACGAGCTGACCGGTGAAGATGGCTCGGCCCATGAAACGACCAGCAAAGCGGAAGTAGGTTAAATGTTCTTCATGAAATTTTTCTACAGAGGTGGGTGCCGAAGAATTGAATTGTATTCAAAGAAAAGCGTTTCAGAGGCACTAAATAAAATGCACATCGATAACAATTCATGGCAAAACAAAACTTACCACTCAACGGATGGATTTGCAATTGATTACCCGAAGTATTCTTCCACAATCCACATCCTGGATTGAACAACTCCTCCGTTACTAGTTCAAACCACTCTCTCATTAATCCTCCTGCATCTAACCCCGGCTCACCTTTAAACTCAATCATCCATGCTTTGCGCAAATCCTGAGGATGCATTCCCATAAGTAGGCTAATCGAGTTCTCAAGCAAGGAAGAGCGTTGTACCTGAAGCTTATAGCCCATTTCCGCACAAGCGAGCTTTTTGCATGTATTGAGGAACCACGTGACCTTATCATTATAACTCATCATTTGGGCAGCCACAATATCCCGGAAGGTAACAATATCTTCACCCTTGGAATTTTTAACACAAGAATCGACAGCGACCTTATTGGGCGTGACTAATGTACACCATCGAGTTAACTTGTCATTATTGTCCCCATCCTTCTCCTTTTTGCAATGTAATTTGCGCACATAGGCCGAACGATCCTTATCGAATTTTGTACGTTGATCGACATTACCAATTTTATCCAATCGCGTCCACATGAATTTCATATCGGTCGTAGCGCGTAATGTACGTGTCCATCCGTTCTTATCATAGCTTAATATAATCTCGGCCAATTTGCTCTTGGGTGCATCCGGCTGAGTGAGTAGAGCAAGGGGAAGGTGGAAGCGAATTTTAGCGCCGACGGTGGCATTTTCGGGGCAGGTTACGAGGACACGCGTCCCCCCCGCCATCAATGCGAAGGGATTACCCGGCTTGGTACCTTTGGGTACGATTACTTCGAACATTTTGGTGTCGTCGTTGTTGCATTGAGGTTGATTGGAGAGCAAATTATTGTCGGAGGATATTTGAGATGAGGATAGTACGTCTGCAGATGATGAGCTATTGGGAAGATGATTGCCACTTCCGGCGCCATTGGCCTCTTTACCAGTGGTCAGCTGCTGCTGTGGCTGTGGCAAAAGTTTCAGTGGCAAATCAATCTTCACTTGCTGACCAGGGGTGGAATTCTGTGGACAACGGACTTTAAAGATCTTCCCACCGGCCATGACTTGAAAATTTTCACCAGGCTTTACATCTGCTGGGATTAGAACGAGGAATGTCCCCGCCGATGTAGTGGAGGGTGTGGATGACGCGGGCTGCAGCTGCGACGATGACGACGACGAAGCGAAGGGTGTTGCCGACGGCGGCGGCTGCGGCGGCTTGTTGCTAGCTTTCTTCCACCCCCACTGTTTCATTATTACAAGTCGCTAATGTTGCCTCACTCTGTCTCTCTCTTGGTGAATGTGTGTCTACTTATCAATGTGTACTCATATCATGGGTTCATCGAAGTCATGAACAAGGACAAGGTTCATGGACAAGGTTCATGGTCAACATGGTCATGGTCCGGCTACCTAGGTCGGCTGGCTGGTGGAGAGCGGCTGTGCGTGCGAAGCTAGGCGAAGCTCCAGCGTGGAGTCCAGGTACTGAAACGATTCAAATGTAACGTTGGTGCATAGGAATACATACTTCAATAGACTTCAATGAATCTCTTAAGTAATATGGAAATACTGAAATCATCGAGTGGACTTTGTTCTATGCAGACTTCCTAAACAATTTCTCATCATCTTAGCGACTGTCACTGATACCGCATCATAAGTCAGGATATCAGGATGACGTCGTGCCATCCACACCTCATCTTCCATCTTCCACGTGTCCGGAGAAGTCCGGAGTGAAGCTTCGCACATCGCCATCCGAATTCCACGTGTCAGTGTGGCGTGGGTCAAAGAGTCTGCCCAACTCACCTTCCACGTGTCACAGGGAGAGTCAAAGTTTCACCTCGAGGGAAGAGCGAGGAAAGGCAAACGGAAGAAGATAATAATATTGGGCAAGGAGCGTTGGGGAAAGAAATCACGGATAACAAAAGGCAAGCACAGCAAGATTTGCAAACTTTGATATTGCTCCTAGATATTAGGTCGAATTGTTTGAGATAGACCTCGTCCCCGACAGAGCGAGAGAAACATTCCCACTCTCGCTAGGTAGATTTTTTGTTCTATCTCGAGAGAGTGTACCCCCAAAACTCCATCAACATTCATCAACCCATACGATGGTGTGTGTCGGTGCATGATGTCTGTGTGCATGTTGTTGTCGTCTACTACCACCACCACCCACCTTTTAATCCAACTCCCCAATGAACCGATTCCTCGAATCAAACACCCTCCTAAAATCCTCATTCTGTAACATTTTTCGTAAATTGTATATACTACTTGCCACATCCCGATCTGCTAACGTCGACGTCGATGATGATGACTCCTCGGCAGTAGTATTCCCATCATAATCCAAAGTAGCCTCCTCCTGAAACGTTAATTGCGATAACGATCGTATTTCCCATGGTTCCGACTTGGATAAGAGGGCCATGGATTCTCCATCGGCGATGATGGATCCGGATTGGGTTGTGGATTTGATTTTTTTGGAGTTTGATGATGAGGATGGTGTTCGTGCAGCGAAGAAGGGAAGGGGTGATGCTGACGATGAGGAGGAAGAGGAAGGAGAAGAAGTGGCCACAACCGGTTCAACCTCTGCCACACTCTCCTCTTTTTTCATATTATTCTTCTTGGCAACATCGTCAAGTAATTGTCTTGCCTTGCGAAGTTGAGCTGCCACCTCTGGATCGTACCGTTCGGCATAATCATCGTTGATGTCGAGACTATCATCTGTGAGGAGGAATCTACCTGGACTTGATCGATGATGTTGTCGTCGATGTTTTTGTTGTAGTTGATAAGGGACGGTAGCAGATCTAATACCAAATGCCGCAACTGCAACAACATTAAAGGCAGAGTTTTGCGTCGAAAAGAAGAGCGTGGTTGTCGAGATAGCAACTGCGGCAAGAAATGTCCGAAACCAGTACGCCGACGCCGACGTCAATGTTGTCATCATTCTATCCGTTGACAACCCTCGCCTCGTTCTCCGCATCAGCGAAATATTATGATTGTGAGACACCTCCGCCATCGAAGTCGTCGTAGAACAGATGATCTGCACTGTTACTGGCGTGGTGGTTATGGTTATGGTTATGGTTCGTAGTTCATTTGCTCCGATGCGGTCTCCGGTCACCGGTCGTCGTCACATCCGTCATCGTCACCGCGATCTTTGGCTTTGGTGGTGCAGTGGTGCTTGGGATCGATCAACAAAGTCGAGTCAAATATCTCCCGCCATTTCTACGGAGGGCCAGAACTATTTCCCACGTTGAATTTTAGAATAATGAATCAGCCTATGTGAAATTGTGGTACTGAAAATGTCGTGGAATTTAGCGGGAAGACACTGCGATTAGCGTCTGTATGTTGTACGAAGATGTGTATTGTGAACACGTGGATGCCTCGTGCTTTGCTCGCCGCTGTGCCATAACAACGATGCCATTACTTGCTTTGCTTGCATAATTTTTATGTTAATTGCATTCATTACCATTACGGTGCACCTTTCCATTGCATTGTTCGTCGATATCATCCAACAACTCTCAATGGATGTCCATGTCTGATTTAGATAGATGATGCAGAAATGGATATGGATGAAATAATACACAGCAGCAGAAGTGCGACGAGGCGGCGACGGCGTCGGCGTTCCATCATCACCAATTCTTCGGCATCTGCCCTACCGCTACCGCCGAGTTCCTCCTCGTCAGTTTCCTTCCCTCTCGCCTTCATCGTCGTTGCTTTCAGTTTGACATCTTGCTACTTAATTCCATCGGCAACTGCCTTCTCGATACCTTCATCATCTCTAACTTCATCTACTGGCAAGCATCGCAGCAGCAACAACAATGCCAAGGTAATACTGCACAATTACAATCAAGATGATAGCAACAATCACGGTACTGCCAAGAAGAATGCAGTAAGCACAATAGCAACTGCATCAGAGATATCAGCAGCTGTGTCGGCAAGTATTGGTCAAGCAGAGCAACTGCAACAGCATCATAATCAACGTAAACAGCAACAGCAGCAACAACCTTGGAGAAAACAATCACCGCAATCGAATTCACAACAGCAACAATCACAAACTCACAAACATAATTATCCTCGGAACAGCAGCAGTAGTAGCAGCAAAAATAGCAACACCAACACCAATCCAAACCAGCAACTACGACGTCGACAACGACGATGCTCTTCCACCCAAGATAAAAAGCGTCACGTACGACATTTGTACTCCAAAGCACGCACTCTCGAAAAGATGGGTTCATGGAATGAATCGTCACAAATACTCCATTCCATTATTAATCAGTATGATCCCTATGATGCTCATTCCTATTTGGCATTGGCGAGATTGCAAGGACGACGGGAACGCAGTACGAGTGTTCAACAGCAGCATCAACTGCTGTTGGTGCAACCAATGAATGAGGAAGATGGTGGGATGGTTACCGACGATGAGAAGGAAAGAATGGTCAGCAATGACAATGGTGACGTGATTGGGGATATCAACGACAACAAAATTGATATCACCACCACTACTACTGCACGTCAAATATTCCAACGAGGCACCACATACTGTCCCGAGTCCATCCACCTATGGCATGCATGGGCCATGCATGAAATGTCTCGTGGCAATACTAGTTTTGCACGTACCTTGTTTGACAAGGCATTAGCGTTGGACCCAAAGAATGGTTATGTCTGTCATGCCTATGGCATGTTGGAGATGCAGGAGTGGCGGAATAATGCTTCTGGTGCTAGCAGTGTCAGTGATAGTAGTGGTGATGGTGGTGGTCACGGTAGTAGTGATCACCCCTCCATAGCCAAGGTAGAACAATTATGGAAACAGGGGATGGAACATGAACCCTCGGCGGCATTAATCACATCCTTGGGACAATTATATATCAATACGGGTCGACCAAATCAAGCACGGGAATTGTATGCAGCCTCTATTCCACGAATACAGAATGATCGAGAACGTGCTGAGGTGTATATTGCCTCGGCGTCACTGGAGGAACATGTCTTTCATGATACTGAGATGGCATGTAAATTGTTGACGGAGGCCGTGAATAATAATGAGGGTGAAAGAATCCATGACAGTCGAGCATATGTGGCCTTGGCGAGATTGGGAGGAACGGATATGGGAAAGTCGTCGGGGTCGGAGGTGGGAGGTTCGGCAGCAGACGATGGAGTTGTGAGGGGACGATTGAAGGAGATTTGCATGATGCAGTGGCGAGAGATGCAACAGGAGCAGCAGCGGTGGAGGAAGGGGGTGGGGACGCATCAACAGCGCAATCACCAAAGGCGTGGTGATACGATGGCAAATCAAGTCGAGGATGGACGACTCTTCAACGCATGGGCCAAATTGGAATCGAAAACGAACCTAGGTGAGGCTCGACGAATACTAAGAATGGGTATGAAAATGTACCCCAAAGATCATGCCTTGCTCCAGGCGGCAGGCAACATTGAGGAACGGCGAGGAAATGTCACGGCTGCACGGGATCTGTACAGTGCCAGTCTTCATATTGAACTGTCGGCGCCAGCGCTCATTGCGTATGCCATGCTCGAACTTCGTAGTCCAGAAGATGCCACGAAGGGTCCCAATATCGCAACTGTGCGAAAGTTATTCAATGAGGCATTGTTGATTGATCCAAAGCATGGACCAGTATACAACGCCTTCGGCAATCTTGAGCGTCGGCAGGGTAATGTCGACGTGGCGAAACAGTTGTATGAAGATGGGATTAATGCCAATTGCACTGATGCTCCGTCGGTATATCACGGATTGGCGAAGCTGCATCTGTCATTGGAAGAGGTGGAGGAGGCACGGAGTGTCCTCCAGAGGGGGTTGGCCCTCTTTGGTGGAGGCAGTGGCAACCACAGCAACAACAACAATTATGTTTCGTCTCGGGGTAGGAAAGCCAATGTTGCATTCCTAGCACACACTCTTGCATTGATCGAGCTAAACTGGAACAACAACCCGATACGTGCCAAGAGCGTATTAGAGCAGGGGTTGTGGCATTGCGCCTCCTCGTCTCAACTCCTCCTGGCAATGGCATTGTGTGAATTGAGACTGGGGCACGATGCTGCCGCTCGTAGTACGTTCGAGAAATCGCTAATGGCTGATCAATATCATGCGCAAGCGTGGCAGGCATTTGGGGTAATGGAAATGCGGGCTGGGAATTTTAAGGCGGCGAAGACGCTGTTTGAATGTGGATTGATGAATTCACCTACTCATGGTGCTCTGTGGCAGGCGTATGGTGAGTTTTGACGACTTCTTTTGGTGTGAATGTTTCACTTCATGCGTTCCAACAATCAATCTTGTATTGATTGTATCAATGACAGGAACATTGGAAAGTTGGAAGGGCAATATAAGCGAAGCAAGATTGTAAGTGTCGGAAACATCATATCATCTTCCTCAATGTGCGCTCAATCTCATGCACGGTGTATCCTCTCTCCTCCTCCTCCTCCTTTAGATTGTTTGCCGCAGGCATAGCTAAATGTCCTCAACACTTCCCACTCTATCAAGCATGGGCATGCTTAGAATTGCGTTCCGGTGATGTCCTAACGGCCAAACGTCTCATTGGTGAGGCATTGACACGAAACAAACGAAATGGTTCTGGTTGGTTGGTCGCTGCCAAAATTGAAGAGAAGATGGGCAATACGGGGTTGGTGGGCCTGATACTGAGGAGGGGAATTGAATGTGCACCGGGCAATCCAGAATTGTATCGAGCCCTTGCCGAGCATGAGATTAGTCGAATGAAAATGGATAGTGTGAGTTCCTCGTTTGGGACTGTCTGTAGAAGTGCCATTCGTTCTCATTCATCTCATCGTGATTTCCGAACGATTGCTTTTTGAAGGCACGAGAACTATTAGAAAAAGGCATTGAATTGAACCCACTCTATGCTCCACTCTACCACTCACTCGCCGAATTGGAAGCACGAGTCTTCAACATCGATGGTCTGGCCAAACTAAACAAACGATTGGCAACCATCTTCCCATCCGATGGGAATGTCTCGCCTTCTCAACAATCAACGCAGGCATGGGGGAACAAAACCAAATTGCAGCACTCATCATCGTCATCGTCGCCAGGGAAGATTCTACCCGATGGTGTAGCTACACTAGCACAACAGATTGGTGTGGATGGAGATGCACCGACAATCGGAGGTGGCTCGTCATTAATCGAGGATGATTTGGATCCGGAGACATTGCTGAATAGTATTTGCGGTTTTGGTGGCAGTGGTGATGAGGATGTGTTAATGTTTCAGGATATGCCGAACATTGTGCAAGTGGAAGACGCAGAAAAGGATACTTAGAAGAATAAAAAAGAGGCTATGGCGTTGGACTCTCTATTTAATCACAACATTCCGGTTGACCTTATCACTTTAATCCAACAACTCAAACCCTTCTTTCCTTCCAAAAATATCACATCACATGCACCTCATCTCTCTATTTCAACTTTTTAAATGCCTGCGGAGCAACACAATGATCCACACAATGCAACAAATCGAAATACCAAGCCTCACAATCCCCCTCGCCTAACTTGTTAATACGATCGATGCATGCATTGTATGCCTTCGTTTCGGCCGGACAGTGCTTAACACAGGATGCCTTGAGGGCTGGGAGGTGATCGACGACTTCTTCAGCTTCCGACTGATGAAATCAATTATTGTGATATATTATGGCAGAGTGATGGCCGGCGGTGTTGATAATAAATTCATTATATATGCCCCCGCAGTGCGTGAAAAATAAATGGGTTGCGCATAACAATAATATGTCGATGTCGACCCGATGAAAATGAAAGTCGGTTGATGGAAACGAAAATCAACCAAGTGGAAATAGTCAGCACCAAGATGGCAATGATAAATTATCCAAAGATATGAATCGGAGTTGGGAAAGAGAAATTGACAAACGATATGTTAGAGGACCACAATCCAACAAAAACCAAAGTAAAAATTCAGCGACAAGATGCGCCCTCGACGAGCTGCCACGGGATAACGTGGCAAAAAAGGAGCAATTATCAGTGGTTGTCCATCGTAGATACATCTCTTCTTCTTCTTCGACGGAGGGGTCCAACAGCGCAATTTCCTCCACACCCACCAATCTGCCAACCGACGACGACGACAAAACGAAAGTCGAACGCCAATGAATCTCAAATGCACCAACACACTGCCGCCTGCCGGCTGCACAACCCCCCAATTCGCAAAAGACCGACCCTTACCCCCCTCGCACAGCTCTCCCAATTTCATACGAAGAAATAAAGCAGGATGGGACGCACCATGGTGAAGGGAGAATACAATATCCAACGAGGCGGCTGTTTCGATACGGTGTTTGGGCGAGTGGTTTGTTTGTTTGTTTGTTTGTTTGTTTGGGCGGACGGCGGATGGACGGTAGAGACAATGAGATTTTCGGTCTGTCTGACGTGCGTCGGGAAAGTTCCCGCCAAATGACTTTCTTTCTCATCTCGCGGACAAGAGCCGGACAAAGACACGGACAAGAACAAGCAAGAAGCAAAAAAGGAATCAACAAGAGGCAGGGGGTGCATGCGTTGAGCGATAAAAGGCGGGAAACCACAAGGAAAAGGAATGAAACACATGCAAAAATAATTACAAGACGATGAATTGAAAAGAAGATGGCGGTGATGGTTGTCGCAATGGTATGGTAGTATCTAAGTGCCTCAACTCCAACAAGATAAATGAGGAGAGGGAGGGAGCAATTAAACCGATAGATTCGATTTACATGAGAAGAAAATTTCTCGAAGGGTGAAACTACTAGTACGTCGTCTTGAGCTAACGATTACGATCCCCGATAACACTTCAACTTCATATCTCTAGAGAGTGTATCCGTATCCATGATGTCCTCCAAGATGGCATCTCCCAACCGCGGCCGCCGAGGAGGAGGAGCACCTCCACCAGTATCTGCGCCCCATCATCATCCTATCGATCAGTACGGCGCCATGGATACATCGTCACCCCAACAGCAACAGCAGCGGAAAGAAATTTATACCTATGATGCACCATGGACGGTGTTTTCATTGGCATGGAGCAATCGGTGCGTTGATCTTCGTCGTCGTCGTCGTCGTAGGCCGGCCGGCCGGCCGGCTGGTTGTCGTTGTGTGTTTGCCCACTGCTTTTGGATATGAGAGGATGATTTCACACGATAAATGTGCGCTCACCTCTCTCATGCCCTAATCTCCTCTCTCTTACGCTCTCACGATATACATCATCCCGATATATTTATCGTTGAAATTATATTATTTAGGATGGAACCAGATTCTCAATTCCGTCTCGCCATCGGATCCTACGTCGAACAATACAACAATACAGTGCAAATTCTAAAAACTCGCTCTCTCTTTGTGGATGAGGATGCAACTCACTACCAAAAGCAGCAGCATCATCAATACCACCATCCACATCATCATCAACAACAACAACAACAACATACACAGCAACATCAGCAACCCAACTCTACTATACAAATCTACAGTGCATGTGAAATTGAACATCCCTATCCATGTACTAAGATATTATGGAGTCCCATGGCCATGGCATCGGGGAAGAGTGCTGGGGCTGCTGGTGGTGGTGCCTCGTCCTACTCGTCGAATAGTTATGACAATCGAGATTTATTGGCGACTACGGGAGACTATTTGCGATTGTGGAGTGTTGCGGAGGATACTACCGGTTCTACTACTACTAATACCAAGCAGAAGCAGCAGGAGGGAAGCGGTGGTGGTGGTGGAGATAGAGAAGATGACGACGAAGGGAATGACGGTGGTGAAAAGAAGGGACTACTCATCCCCAAACGCGAGGCACTATTAATCAACAACAATCGCAATTCGGAGTACTGCAGCCCATTAACCTCCATGGATTGGAATGAATACGATCCCAGTATGATCATTACCAGCTCTATCGACACTACATGCACCTTATGGGATATCAATACCCAAATTGTCAAAACGCAAGTGATTGCCCATGACAAGGAGGTGTTTGACTTGTCATTTTCACGCGGCACAGACATATTCGCATCGGTGGGTGCCGATGGCTCCGTACGACTGTTTGACTTGCGAAGTTTGGAACATTCTACAATCATTTATGAAACACATAATTTGGAACCTTTACTGAGATTGGAATGGAATAAGCAAGATCCGAATTACTTGGCAACATTCAAGGTTGATT
This sequence comes from Discostella pseudostelligera, assembly GCA_036940085.1. Classification (NCBI taxonomy): domain Eukaryota; phylum Bacillariophyta; class Thalassiosirophyceae; order Thalassiosirales; family Thalassiosiraceae; genus Discostella; species Discostella pseudostelligera. The sequence continues at coordinate 12,773 of JALLBK010001291.1, forward strand.
CGCAATATACTATTATATTAGATATACGACAGCCATGCACTCCCGTGGCAATATTGGGTGGACATGCCGGGTGTGTCAATGCCGTGGCATGGGCACCACATAGTTCCTGTCATATTTGTACTGCTGCCGATGATTCTCAGGCACTTATATGGGATATTAGTGGAATGTCCAAACGACCGGTCGAAGATCCGATATTGGCATATAATGCCGAGGGCGAGGTGAATAATTTGGTGTGGAGTAGTAGTCAGCCGGATTGGGTTAGTATTGCCTTTGCGGATAAGTTGCAGATATTGAGAGTGTGAGGTTCCATCTTCAATAGTATATAGCAAAGACGGAATGAAGGAAGAATGAGAAAAGTGCATGCGATAGCAAGGGAGAGAGTGAGAGAGCGGGTGGATGTGTGGTTTGGGAGGGAGTACAGGAGAATCGCCGGATGAGTTGGAAGTCGATCAGAGGATGCTTTTATCTTTTGCCATGGAGAGACCAGTTTTAAGAGTGTGCTGTTATGTTTTTGTTTGCGTTGTATATTGCATGAGATGGTAATTGATAACTGGATAGATATATTGCTTATTGTTTACTCCTTCACCTAGCTTTCGATGCTGTCCCAACGCTGATCTCTACTCAAACAAAACCCTGCCATACCACTCTCTACGACACCTCTGTCCTCCTATCTAGCTCAATACTATCCACTCGAATTGGTAATGATTTACAATCTTCCTCATTATTACCTCCTCTTGGGCGGTCCACCAGCCACCAGCCCTCCCCTCGTACCCGCCACGCCACCCCCCGCCGCCTTCTTGGCCGCATCGACCGGTTTCTTCCCCGGCCGTGGCAATTTCACACCCAATTCCCGTTCTAGCTTATTAATAATCTGTGCATTCGGTACAGCCTTGCCATTCTCATACTCTCCCACCACCTGTGGCTTTTCATTAATCTTGGTAGCCAATTCCTTCTGAGTTAATTTCTTCGCCATTCGAGCCTGTTGAATGGCCTTGCTGAGTGATTTATCCACCTTGTTTATTTTAAGTTCATCGCTCTCTTCGATTTTGCGTGCGTTGACATTGGATCCAGAATGGGCCGATGAGTTGGATCCACTACCAAATTTCTTTTCGGTGGAGAGTATGCCCATGGCCTTGAGACGATCGACGCCGGCGGCACTTTTGGGTACGGTGACGCGAGAGGATGCGGCATTACGACCGACATTGACGGGTTCAAAGTCTTGACCGGAGAGGGCGGGAACACGGGGCATGATGACGAAGAGAGGGTGCAGGGGAGCGAGGAGATGGTAGTAGTAGGAGTAGTAGTAGGGTAGGCGTGGCCGGCGGGCGGAAATCGAAGCTCGAGGAACAATGCCATCGCCATCG
>JALLBK010001292.1:0-17244 GCA_036940085.1 Discostella pseudostelligera
GAGGACATGATTATGATAGATTGAATTGTTCCATTCAGATGCATGCTGCATCGTTTTTGGCACGGACAGTGGCGAGTAGGTAAATCGCGGTTGAACAATCAGTGTAATCATAATATTTTTATTTCAAACCAATTAAGTTTGCATGGAATGCGGACGCATTTCTGGTTGCGCCTTTTGTCCCGGCCATCGATCGCTACAACATTTCAGCCACCTAACTATCTAGGAAAGGGGAGTTGTTTCAGCAGTGGTACCTCGGGGCTTCGATCTTTCCTCGAGAGCGGAGCATAGAACATTTAGTACGATACGGTCCACCAGAATGTAATCCAAGTTATGGATGAAAGATTCCAAAAGTCCCCAGCGTTGTTAAATTTGGGTTTCTCAAACGAGTAATGATTCCTTTGTAGATTCACTAACCCTAACCCTTGAATATTCAAAAAGATTCAAAAGTACGATACCTGGCCTTCTCAAAAAATTAGCATTGACCTTCCTTTGAGGGAGTCATTTTTGAATTCAAAATTGAAATTGAATGCTCTATTTTGACTGCACCAGCGGAACTTGTATGTAGAAATTTATATTGTTCCTACGTGGCATCGACTCTCTTCAACCGTGAGCATGGTTTGATTTGACGTTTACGACGACGATGCATGACGACATGACGAGTCGACAAGAAGTAGTAGTACGAACCTGGAACGATAGGTTGTAGGAACAAAGCCCTCAAAACTGCGACGACCAACGACGCCTCCGTAACTGTGGGCGACAAGGATCAGTAATAGCACCAGGACGAAGGTGGATAACGGATACAAGCAATGGAAAACGACGCTGGTTTCTTTGTTCCGCCCTCTAGTGGATACTCTTATCTCCCTTTTAACGCTGCAACGTTGGGAAGGTTATATCGCAACGACCCCGAACTCACCAACCTGAGATTTAGGGCGTGGTTCGAAGGAGCAGACCAAATCATTGCCGACAGCAAATTTTTGACAAGCGTTCTAATTGATGGTAAGGAATCGAGCATGAGCAAAAATGATGATTGGTGTGGCGACGCTTGCCGAGGACTAGTACGCAATAGGTCCATTCGTTCATTTTGCATGTCGATTCCAAGCCATCGGCCGTGTCGGGGATGGTTTCGTGCTCTATCTCGCTTCTTCGAGCGCAATAGCAAACTCTGTCACATCCAACTGCAGGGATCATTTTTTGGCATTCGCGGCCCACTCCCCCCTAACAATGGTTTGGATGATTATTGTATCGCGCTTCTTAGCACCGCTCTGATCCGGAACGCAACATTAACACGGCTTGATCTTTTTGGGGATTTTAATTTAACTGCAAAAGGCTGGGAAACATTTGCAGCCGCCCTATCTCATCCTGACTGCTATCTGGAATGCCTCACTCTCGGGAATTCTGGCAAGTTTGGGGATGAAGATATATCATGCCTAGGAGAAGCTCTGGCTGTCAATGGAAGATTGATTACTCTGGTGTTCATCCGCCAAAGATCCATCACCTCATCTGGGTGGAGAGGATTTGCCAGGTGCTTCAATAACCCAAATTCTGCTTTGGCGAATCTTATACTTTTTGAATGTAATATTGATGCCGACGGTGCAACTGAAATTGTGTCGGCTTTGTCGGAGAACTCACGCTTGGAGGAATTAAGCATGACAAAAAACAATCATCTCAGGGAAAAAGACTGGAGCGATTTGTCTCGANTCACGCTTGGAGGAATTAAGCATGACAAAAAACAATCATCTCAGGGAAAAAGACTGGAGCGATTTGTCTCGAGTTCTCTGTGATAAGACAAGTATCGAACGAACATTCAGTTCCAATCACACTCTTCGCGAACTGCACGCCAAACGCTGGTTAAATGAAGGCGTAGAGAGTGACGAAGACGAAGAGAACTGGAGCGAGGAAGATTATGATTCCTTAATAGTTGACGAAAGAATCAAGGATGATATTGAAAGGTCTTTTTGCATGAATTACAATGCGAATAAAGCGGAGGTAGCGCGTTTCAAAATTCTGAAGCACCATTTTCCTCGGGGGGACATTGTTGGTGGTGTATTTGCTTCTATGGCAGAGTCTACACTGCCTTTTGCTATTGAATGGATTGGAAGAAGAAGCAGCGACAGTAAATACCAAATTATCAAGAACCTTGAGGAGACAGTGATGTTCAACTTTGTTCGGAATCATCCCGAACTGTTTGACATCCGCAACAAGTCAGCAGTGGTGATGAATAGGAAAGCAGCGGCTAAAAAAAGGAAACGACAACCAAAGCACGGGTAGAAGCAATCACAGAAGAAGGCTACTATTATTTTGTAATGACTTCTTTGATTCGAATGGGATTATGTGCACTATCAAACTTCATTTTTCATCGATTCTGGACATGGTGGTGCAACCAAATGCTGTACATTTGTCATTTGTACTCTATCTGTTGGGGAACCGCCCTGGTTAAGTGGTTGCCGTCGTAAGCACACCTAGATTCATTGATATTATTTCAAAGTAATTGATGATTATCTTTTAGAAGTGAGACGAAGTTCCAACTACGTACTAGCATACTATCATACGCTTCCATACCCTATGTACTCTCCCAACACACTCCTGTGGTGCAGCAATTTATTTCTGCGCCAATTCTCCATGATGAGCCTCTGATATCTCATCACGAATTAAGACCTGGGACTCCTCTCTCTTCGGAAGAGCACCCATGATTAAATCTCTGAATCACTTAAAAGTTGACCCTTGCAATGGTTTGGTCATAAAATCCGCAACCATATCATTCGTTGGACACCATTCAACTCGTACCTCACCCTTGGAAATCCAATCTGTGATGAAGAAGTACCTGACGTTGATGTGCTTGGTCCGTTTGCTACTTGAGGCTTTACCATTCCTTTCCAGTAACATAGTATTCTTATTGTCTTGAAAAACAATGTTGTCGTTAACTTTGTAGCCCTGAGCCTTGAGGAAGTATACTTCTGCTTTGTAGAGCTCACGATTGGGAATCCTCTTCCCATGGTTAGACCACCACCAGTGCGACCTCGCATGTTGGAGTGCACAGCAAAGGAAGTGTCAACGTACCAATTTAGGATACCAGTGCCGTTGGCACCAAGAATAAGTGGTAGATCAATGGTGGACCTGAAATACTCCACCAAGTGCTCAAGCTTCGACCAGTCATCAACGTTGGGCTCTCTGACTCTCGTAGATAGAAATGCTATTGACAATGAGGCATCTGGTCTTGCTTGCTTCACCAGATATAACACCTTCACCACGATGTTATGAAATATGGTCGCTTGACTTGGAGGTAGTTTGGTTGCATCCTCATCAACCTCAAATAGGTTGTCAGGAGCAGCGCTTGATTTACCTTTCCGTCCGTGCTTCGATGTCACCTTCACAAACCCTTGCGGGTCGATTCTCAGTACCACCTTGTCCCATGCAGCTACTATTTTTTTGACATATTCTGTCATCAAAATCCATACTTTTTTTGTAGAGAAGTCCAAGGTCATACCCAAATAAGTGTGAGTTTTACCTTGATGGACTTTCATCTTACCACTACCGTCTTCGAATACACTCTCATAATCCTTGCGCAACCACTCGATAACTTCGTCGACAACCTGCTCTTTCACATGGGAGATCTTACAGTCCTCCACATGGAAACAAATCGTGCATTGTCTTTTGTCAATCATCTTGTTCCAAACACAAGCATCGTAGGGGTTCATTTTGTATCCTGCATCCGATAATGTAGTAGTAAATTTTTGGTAGTAGAGGAGACTGGCAACCATTGTTCCATATAGAGCATTCAAGCACAGTTGCTTCTCGCCTTGTTTGTTCATTGAGACATAGTCCTTATAAACGTCAGGAGCTATCTTGACAAGCATGTCAACCAGCATTCCACAAATCCTCATTATTACACGCTTCTCTTTATCCTTAACCTTTGTCTGGATAAAGGCATTAGGAATGTCAATGACTGCCGTTTCTCTCTCCTCGACAGTGTCAATGATTGATGTGAGTATCACTGACTCGGTAGCAACCTTTGGGGAACTAGCATCCTCATTCTTGATGTAGTTATGCTGCTTGTTGCCGCTGGCCACTGTCCTACCTTTTATTTTGCCCGTTTGCTTCTGGGTAAGGAAGATGTGAGACTCCAGTACCATATCTTTCTTTTTTTGGTTTAGTTTGTTCCATCATACCGGTCGGAATGAATTCCTCCAATGCAGTTGCTTCATCTCGGCTTCTGCTGCTACCATTGCTGCATTTCCCCACATCTTCAATGCTGACTTGAGCGTCAATTGAGTCAGGATATGCTCCACAACTTGCGGTTTGAACTGATTTTTTTCACACTCTAACTGAGCATCTGAATAGTCATAGGATTTACCTTTCATGTTGGGTTCCTAGGCTTTGGTTTGCTTCCTCACCCACGTTGACCGACGAGGTTGTTGCTCCTCAATAGGTGGTTGTGTTTGTTCAATGTTAATTGCATCAGGCATTGGAGTGGCTTGCATATCTTGCACCTCCATGTCTCCTGTTGCATATGGTTCAAAATTGGTGGCATTCTCCTCGATGAGCTGTATGGGGTCTGGCTCGGCTTGCTCGGCCTCTGGTGTTGGTGTGATGGTCTCATTCATATCTTTCGTCTCCACCAATTCTTTAGGATTATCCGTCTCCACTCCTGGGATCTGAGCATCATCCCCAATCACACCTGGAATTTTGTAATCAGTAGTATTAGTTGGCTCGGGGAAGGCTGCAGCATTGTCTACATCACTAATTTCAGTTTTGTTCCGGTCATAGAAGGTAAGAAGTTGTGGCTGATCGGCCGCGAGTGCATTTACTCAAGAAATGACAGCTTCGGGCATTGGAATCACATCCCATGATTGACAAACAACAACTTTAGCACTGTTAAGGGTGTAGAAGTGCTGTCCTCCTTGGATATTATTGCTCGGACCGAGCAAGATGGCACCTTGAGTTCATGCGATCAAGCTATTTTGTGGTCTATCCTCCTCATGCACTTGACAGTACGTTCCGAAGGGTAAACAGTATTGTTTGAATTCACTTCACCGGACATAATGGCCTTTGGACTATACTGATCTGATACACTTCCTTTAACCAGGAAGTAGTTGAGCAGCTTCATGACAAAGAACACCATATGAGTTGTTACTTGCATCGGAAGTGCCATGAAGGGGAGTGAGTGTCGGACAGCACGAGTACACTCTTTGATCACCCTTGTCTTCCTCTCCACAAACGGTTCATGCTCATTCGCTGCGGTCAAGTTGAGGCAGGGAGCACCGTGGATATCGAGTAGGAACTGATCCATTGGTGAGAATTCTCCATCTGCCGTCACAGTCATAATCTGAAACCCACGTTGCAAGTAGTACTTGAAAATGCTGTGAAAGGCCTTGAAAATGGTTTCTATTTTTCTATTTGACAGATGGGTCACTGTGGTGAAACATATCTTGTGGCTGAGCGTGACTAGGAATGGTATTTTGTTGACAAAGAAGACATCGATTGAGATGGTTATGTGCCGGTGCAGTTCTCTGATCTCCATTGGTACTGCAATGATGTCAGTTGCGGTATGTCGTGGCATCTTCCTCACTGTCTTTCCTTTCAGCGCTGCAATGTTCTTCCCCCATATTTTGGTAGCTACTCCGGCATCCTCAAGCATCACTGGGCAGTCTTTGATTTGGTTGGCTTTCAGTATCCACTTGAAATCGTTATCTGATGGATATGCCAGACTCCCATACAGATCTCTTGCCTTTTGTGCTCCTGCAACTTGTTGGTTGGTGAAGTGTGACTTGTTGTCCTCCACCGTCGAGATGAATGAGAAGTCTTTGTTTTGTGGGTCTTAGTAATGGAGACCCGTAGAGTGCATCTTAAACCGGATGTTTGGCAAGCCTGCTGCCTCTTGATATATGATGAATTCGTTGCGGTACTCTTGTAGGTGACCTCGTATCACCTAATCACATCCTTTAACGAGAGAATGTTGGTGATTGCCCGATCAGAAAACCATACTTGATGCTCGGCCCCGATGTCTGCGATGTTGTACACCTTCAATGAACCTCCATTACTTCACAACATAAGTGGCTCATCTGACTTGCGTATATTTGTCACTACTTTCTTGTTACAGAAGAGTGAAATTGTTGACTGATTGTCAAGTAGTATCACCTTCGGAAGGTCTAGTCCATTTGACTTAACTCCAGATTGTTTCAGCAATACTTGGTGATCGGTACCGCCCGGCTTTCCGTGGTTGAGGAAGGAAATTCCCACAAACTGGAAGTGGGATTGTTCATCATCTGACAAACTAGTGTCATCTTCCTCCATCTGTGACTTGAGCTGGGCAAATTGTTTATTTGCGTTCTTGAGCTTCTTATCAAAATCCTCCATGCTCTTTTTTGTGGACTTGGAGGATATAGACGAATCGTCAGAAGCTTCCTTATTCTGCTTTTCCGGGCACTTCTTGACGCTGTGTCCCTTCTTTCCGCAGAGATAACACAATTTGTACTGGTAGAAATTCTTCTTCTCTTTTCCTTCGTCCTTGTCATCCTCACCATCCTTCTTTGCACCCTTCTTCTTTGCTCCATCGCCCTTCTTTCCTTTCTGGGCGAATGCAGTTCCCTCGCTTGGGACTTGTTGAGTAGTCTTCTTTTCATCATACTTATTTAGGAGACTGATAGAGTCGCTGCGAGTTGTTGGGTACTCATTCCTCTTTGCGATGAATGCTTCAATGAGGTTGTTTCTAACGGCATCATGAGTGCTGTTGGACTTGCTATTCTTGATAAGCGCATAGGCAAATAGAAGTTCCTTCGAGTAGTTTCGAATTGTAGCCTGTTTGTCAGTGGTTAGAGTGTAATAGTCGCCCCATCCTCGATTCTCAATGGAACAGTCCCATAGACATCTGAAATGGTCAAACTGGACTCCCGATTCCGCTACATCTACCCTGGTATTGAACTTTTCATACCATTGGGCGTTAGTCATGTTCGGTTGCTGCTTCATTGTGAGCACTCCCAACAGATGGTCCATGAGGTTACTTGGTGGGTATTCATCCCCCATTTGCTTCATTACCACTCGCTCAATTAGAGCGTACAGCTCAAGAGGCTTCTGTGCTTTGTTCACTGCTTCCCATTGGCTGTCGTTGTGCATCTTGTCTTGTAGTCTCTGAGTACACTGACCAATGATGATGGCAAAGGCTTTTTGCTGGTTGACTTTATGTTGGTGCACTCTTTCTCCATATGCCTTCTCCTGCATTCTCCACTCCCTCTTCTCCTCATTGTTGAGTGGTACCTTGATAGGTACTCCCCTTTCGTACTCTAGTTGTAGTATGTCAATGTTGACATCAACTCATTGTTCTTGGAGGAGATTGCCAGTATCTGGGTCATTAGTGGGGGTGTTACTAGCCAGGTTGGCTTGGATTCGTGCTACTCTGCATTGCAGCTTAGCCATTGAATAGTTCTGTTGGGCTCGGATCATCCGTTTGTAATCCAGTTGTCTTGCCATCGCAGTCGCAGGGTATACTGGAGGTGGTGCTATGAATTCCATTTTGTTTTCTAGCTCACCCATTATGTCTCCTCTGTACTGTCCACCCAGGTACTGTGATATCTTGATTTGTGTTGTTTGCATCAAATCAGCAGACGATTTCTCGCCAAGGTCAAAGATATTCCCGTCTAGTTCCTTAGTGAGTCAGCCACGGCCCGCGCCACAACCTTTGGGGTTCCTCCCAGCCATCCTGCTGGGAATCGCTGTGACTTCTAAAAGATAATGTTGGGGAACCGCCCTGGTTCGGTGGTTGCCATCGTAAGCACACCTAGATTCGTTGATATTATTTCAAAGTAATTGATGATTATCTTTTAGAAGTGAGACAGAGTTCCAACTATGTACTAGCATACTATCGTATGCTTCCATACCCTATGTACTCTCCCAACACTATCCTAATGTATAGCAACACTTTTTCTTGATCCGAGTTCAATCAATAGCAAGGGCTGCGTCACATTGGCAAATTTAGTACAAATTCTACTTCCAATAAACTGGTCAGTTATGATATTGATGATAATAACACAAGTATGCCCAAAAACTACTTTGCAAACACTCTTTGTGGGAGGGACTTCGTTTATTACCGCAACGGGCTTGCATACATTCTCTGAACCATTATCTGATTCGAGCTCTTTATTTCTCCAATACTCATATTGGTGATGAAGGCATAATCTGCCCGATAAATGCGCTGACTGTCAACAATGCTTTGCCTTATTTGGACATCAGTTCAAACAGAACTTTGATCGATCTTGAACTGACAGACAATGGCGAGCTGAATGAGTGGGATTGTCATGAAACTGGCAGAGTCTTATGTGACAAGACTTGTATCGAAAGCATCTATGCTTCAAATCACACACTCGTTTCACTTCTATTTCAGAGGTGATGAGATACTGGACGAAATCGCGTCTTCTCATAAGGCAGAAGTCGCCCGTCAAAGGATTTTTCAAGCACTGGCATTGGGCATGTTGGCGAAGAAGTGTATCAAACGTGTTGATCGATGTAGCGGTCATCATTGAGACTTTGAACTAAACCATGTTTCAACCTGCATACACTAGATAATTGTGTGTGACCTTCCACTGTGTGCACGCCTACCCTTTGTCGACGACGATTCCTTGAGATAGATAAGACTGCATCAATATTGCAATCCTTGTCGTCACTAGCAAGTATTACAATGTTATTCATCCATATATCACAGTTTCTGCAGGGTCGCCTCGTTTTAGACGTACGTTGTTCACCTATTCACAACCTCGTAAAAATCTTGTGAACATCCATATGATCCATGCTCGTGAGCAAATTGTATCATTCTTCCTGAGTCATCTTGTTGAGTTCAATCTCAACTAAACCAATAATGAATCATCACCCACCAAAATCATCTTTAACTTCAAAGATCTTATCACTCTCTCGCAAATGCGTACAATCCACGAAATATCCATACACGAAGTCTCCTAAAGTGCCCACGAAGCCACCAGCAAGCATTGGCGCACATGCTCCCAGTATCCAATTTCGCCTCCATTATGGTGGGCGATGTTGCTACGTTCTCACTGCAAAAACCACAACGAGAGGGAGCAGCACCAACAGTGAAGGGGTATTTCTGGATCACCTCTCTCCAATGCGTCGATGACAGTAATTGTCACATATTTTTGTAGGGAGCTTAGCCGTGTGTCTTTGTTGACCATGATGGCATCGGTGGTGGTGCTGTTGCTTTGTGAATATAACTACCCATGGACTGGCATTTGTTGATACAGTCATTGACGGGGAATGATATCGCTGTAGTATTGGTGTGCTGCTGGTAATTGAGGCGGCGGCGGCGGTGCTGCTGCATTCACACGAGCAGCAACGGCGCGGCTATCTCATACTCTCTCTGTTCATCTTGATCATAAACGAAGTCATTTACTTTGGCAATGACCTTGATCATAGCCTCATCAAACCCAACCAAATCCACCACAATGGTTTTGTAGTATAGGATAACCTCCCCAGCCGTTGTCTGGGAGTATCGAGACTGAGCACTGCCGGTGATGCCACAAATAATGCCGAGAGATCAAAGGAGTTTCAGCCGGTGTTATGTAGGATTGTTGGGTGATATTGTCACTGAAACTGAAGAGTTGTAGTTTAGACACAGGAAAAATCCTGCCTCTTGTCCCATTTCCAATTTTGCATCTTGATTGTCGTGTTGCTGCTGAAATAATAGTCGACGACAACTTCATTCCAAGCAGGCGCATTGGCACAGATGTCGCAGACAAAAGAAAAAGCTACTACCGCTTGCCCCGCTTGGTTGATCTCTATCTAGACATCATAATATATTCATAGGGCAGACAGCTCAAGGCACATTTCATCACTCTATGCTGCCCCAAAGATGATTGCGGTTGCCACGGATAGCATCGTTAATGAGAAGGAGGGAAATTGGCAATACTGTCTGTGTTCTGTCCAATTATAAATAAAAGATGGCAATACAAGGTGTCAGGTGTAGCATGTCAGTTGTCGTATTCCATGTGGCAATAGCAAATACTCACCATTATTATAGTTCGTACCCAAATTCAAGCATCCAGGGACGACTAATCTGAAACCCGCCATGATTATCGCCCTCTAGGTATCCCCCCCACTCTTTACCTCCATTTATGATGTGGTCGATGGCCGTTGGTTTTGTTTGTTTCCAACCAGACAAGTAGCTCAGTTAGAGGACCATCATCACGCCTAAAGAAAGTGAAGTAGGGGCAATAATGAGACTCTGGGTGTATTATTGTGCCCGCAGCTCCACAGGAAGACCCCTCATATTGGGCGCTGGCGGCTGCCATGGCAGCGATGTCGTTGGTTTTTTTGTTGTGTGTTTTTGTGGGGAGAGAGAACTATTTCTGCGAGTTGTTCCGAATTCCAAACACCCCAACCTACCTAAATTCTAAAATCCAATAGCAACATCTCTAGTATCATCATTCTCCACGATGATCTCGTCTACTACCAAATTTTGGTTTCGGCTCCTGGACTTTGCTACTGGTCAACCGTACAAGGGGACCACGGCTGATTTCGTCTCGCTCCCCCCTGGCGCTGTCGTCGCGGAGTTTCGAGACGCTGTCCTGACCAAAAACTCAACGATACTCGCTAGCGTCGCTCCCTCGCAACTCATTGTCTACAAGAACAAAGCGGCATTCGACAGGAGAAATATCGCCGCCAACGAGGAAGAGAAGGAAGACCCGTTAGATCCCACTCAATCTATCGACGGGCTAGAAAGCCAGGAGGACATGCTTGTCGTTGCCGTCCCCCCGCCTCCAAGTCAGCCATCGCTACAAATCCAACCGACATTCTTCCCACCCTGTCAAGTCCAATTCTTCAACAGTATTGACAATGCTAATGAAACCGATGATGGATCATGGATTTCATTTGAACAAAGTATGCCGGGTACATATTTGAACAGACTCTACATCCGCAGTAGCTATCGAGTGATTGCATCAAGTATACTCAAGGGAAATGGCAGTCACAAGGCAATCATCACTGGTACCCCTGGGATTGGCAAGTCACTCTTCCTCATTTACCTCTTATGGAAATTGATCAAGGAGGGAAAACGTGTTCTCCTTATTTACCATCCATACAGTATTTACTATGATGGAAATGGGGGTGTTTTCAAGTTTGCCAGTGATCGCTTGCCTCTTGAAAATTTCGAGTCATTTTGGAACCACTCCCTTTGGTGTTTGTTTGATGCTAAATTCAAGAAAGAAGCCGATCTTGGCCGCCTTCCTGTAGGGCTATCTAAGTTCATTGTATCGACCTCCCCGCGTCGAGAGATGGTGAATGATTTCAAGAAACCTCCTGCTCCTCAGACCTTCTACATGCCAATCTGGACCGAGTCTGAATTGGAAGCAATTGCACCATTATATCCCCAAAATAATGAGTGGCAAGACCGTTTTGAAATTCTTGGTGGAATACCTCGATTTGTACTGGAAGACACGACTCAGACTCCGACACTGATACTTGAAACTGCTTGCTCGGAATGGGTCATGTGAGGTGTTGAGAAAAAGGAAGCGATGACTAGTATTGGCATTTGGCACGCTGGCGATGAAGCGTATCATACGTGGTGATCAATTTGTGTTCTATTACGGAGACTTTGAACTAAACTATGTTTCAACCTGGATACGCTAGATAATCGTGTGTGACCTTCCACAGCAATTGTGCCTGCCTCTCTCTCGTTTTCATCTGAGGCATCTAAACCACGTCGAAGACGAATCCTTACGATAGATAAGATTGCATCAATATTGCTTGCCTTGTCGCCACTAGCAAGTATTGCAATGTAATTCATCCATAAATCACACTTTTCGCAGGTTCACCTCGACATATGATGATCATCAATCCAACCTCGTAAATATCTATTGAACATCCAAGTGATCCATGCTCGTGTGCAAATTGTATCATTCTCTCTGAATCATCCATCTCACCAATTATTGATTCATCGTTCCCCGACATCATCTTTAACATCAAAGATCTTATCACTCTCTCGCAAATGGGCACATTCCACGAAATATCCATACACAAAATCCCCCAGTGTGCCCACGAAGCCACCAGCAAGCATTGGCCATGGACCTGGCTTAACCGTCGATCGTTTTAATACGGTGTATGTGGCACCAGCGACAACTCCTCCAGCACAATAGCGATATTGGGAGAGGATACATTTGGTGAGTGCCTCCTTTCTTTCATCTTCGGTCATGATTATTGTGTTTGAAGTTTGGGAAGAAGAAGAAGTGTGTGATGATAGCACCGACGATGATGTAGACGAAGGCGATGATGGCTGTGATTGCGACATATTGGTCTCGAGTAGTATGAGTATCTATGAGTATGATGTTTTCGTATCTCAGTGATGGCTCTAACCGAGCGGCGGATCCTCCAGAGCATCAATATCGGCGAGCAAATATCATCGATGTGCGTATCTTGTCGAGTGGAATGCAATGGGCAATGGGCACTACAATCACCGATATCGACTTCACCATCCACTGCCAAATAGACACAGCCGGGTATATTAAGTAATAGCGGTAAAAGTCTGCCCAGAGCTTTGAGCAGAGGCTGCTAAATACTACTACTACTAATCCCAAACAAAATCTACGGACGACAAAAGACGAAGACGGTGCACCACATAAACCAAAGAGCCAAGAGCAATGACAATGACATGACTGATGATGGATGATGGAGAGGAGATGATAGATGATAGTAGTACGGTCCTCAGCCGCCGATGGTGCTAGGTGATACGCAGCATTGCTAGAGAGCATAGCACATTGATGTATCAATTCATTTTAGAAGCTGCATCGTCATAACAATGTCGTATCCATTCAGTGCAACCGACGAGTCAACCACATTGGAACAGTTTCTCTCGCAATTAGAGAAGAACTATCCCAAATCTCTGAACAAACAAACAAACACACACTGTTTCGGCTAGCGCTCAATGACTCGAGAATTGCTCGCTTACATCTCCACGCCGATACGTGGATCAAAGGTGCAGATAGGGCCATCGCCAATAGTAAGGCCCTACAGCATCTGGGATTTTCTATCTACGACAGTGACGACGATAAAGTTGACTGGCTCAAAAAAATGTGCAACGGATTAGCAAGGAATAGGAGCGTTCAGGAATTGAGAGTAGTGAGCGATGACCGCGAGATCGATTTGGATATCTTCAAAATTCTCACTCCCTTCATTAAGCACAATCGCAACCTCCGCAGTATTGATTTGAAAGGCGTCACGCATAAGGTATTGAAGTCTCTTTCGATTAGGCTGGCCATAAGCAAACCGAAGCAGTTGCAATGTGTCGAATTGAGAGATATTGCTCTTGAAGACCAGGACTTAGGATTCTTCTTTCATGCACTCAAAGAAATGAAAAATTTGCAAGAACTGTCGGTTTTCGAATCGGAGGACGATCTCTACAGGAGGAGGATCATATCATGCAGGGAATTAGCCCGCTTGCTTGTACAACCTCGATCCAAAATACGCAAGCTTTAATTCGGCATTCAACGTCTTACTGACAATAATTTCACATTTCTCAGCAATGCCGTCATTAGGAATAATTCCTTATGCGAACTGCATTTTTATGGGCTAGGAGAATACATAACTGAAGTTGGCTGGCGTAACTTCTCGAGAATATTATCTCATCCCATCGGCTTGACACGTGTTTATCTATGTTTGAAGATGAGTTTGGTGGCAAATTTTCCTCTCCAAGAGATATTCTGGCTGTCAACAAAAGCTTGGAATATCTTGAAATACATTCCGAACCAGCGCGATCATTAGAAACACTTGAATACTACCAATCACGTTCGTTGGACATCGAGCGAGAAGAAGCTATGATTTGCCTCGGAAATGCTTTGGCTATCAACAAAACATTAAGATATCTGGATGTAGAAAGCAGCAGTTGTTTGTCTTTAACAGCATGGGGAAACTTTTCGAAGTGCTTGAGAAGTCCGCACTCGTCAATAGAGTTTCTTAATCTTCGTTATTGCAATCTGGATGATTACGCGGCAATCACTCTTGCGATGGCTTTAGTAGGAAATTCGCGTCTTAAGACAATGCTTTTGTCGGGAAACGACGATATTACAAATGCAACATGGGATGTGTTTTCACAAGTTCTATGTCGAAAGAGATGCATTGACAGTACTTATTCCTCGAATCACACTCTCCAAGAGGTCGGAGTATTTCATTATGCGGATGCTGACGATTCTGAAATAACGTCGCTGTTGAGCATGAACGCAAATGAGGACAAAGCCGAAGTAGCCCGTCAAAAGATTATGAAACAACATTTCCCCGTTGTGGTTACAGAGGAGGTGAATATGCTTGTATTTGCTCGAATGCCGGAGACTGTCATGCCTTTTGCTATAGAATGGATCGGAAGAACGGATTTAGGCCTGTCCTTGATGTACAATGTCGCTCGTGGTTTGCCAACACTGTTCGACACTAGAAGTAGAAAAAGTAAGCTTCATCATTCACGGGTGAAGAAGAGGAAGCGATGAGTAAAGCACGTTCAATCAATTGGGCGTAAATAATATCTGATACTCCTACAAATTAGGCAATTGCATCGGACGTAACTCTCTATTCATCCTCTTGAAGATTAGACCAGGGACAGCCAGGATGGTAAACATGATTCTAGCAGAGATATGGGCTCGACAATGTAGCAAAGCCACTCGCGACGCCACCCTCGTCGACGCCACTGAATTTGGTACGAAGCAGGAATCCAGCATATTCATTGTGAATCACGTCACCCTCTCCTGATACGACAATGGTACCAAAGCATCCCAGCTCAGAGATTGTCATCCCACTACCCTCTACCCGACCATTGCGAATTAAGATAGCACGTTGTTGAGGTGGGAAGAGACGCTCCATCAAGATGAACTCGGACAGTGCAGGGCTGAGTTGAAGGACAGGGGTATCCTCGTCGACACCATCGGTAATAGTGCAATTGCTTCGTAACTTGTCAGCCAACTGCTTTCCGTAGAAATTGTACCCACCTCCCTCACGTTGAGGCTTCAATACATACCGACCCTCTCCATCATGAAGCAGCACCTCACTCACGGCTTTCATGTCCTCATCATTGGCATCCGCGCCTAGGCTATACAGCCCCGCAAATGCAGTGCGAATCAGCAGTGCCGCCGCTGCATTATCGTCTCCATCATTCTCAGGAAAAAAATGCTCAACGACACCCGGCCTTGCCAATTCTTGTTGCACCTTCTTTGTCCCTGCCAGGTGATATCCCAAACATGGGCATTTCGTTGCAATACCCCTCTCGAGTTTTTCGCGTGCAAGCCATTCCACTCCGGTACCATCGTTGGTGTTGTATCCCGAGGGGTAATCGGTTGGTGCATATCCAGCTCGGAAATACACTACGGCCACCTCTCGCTTGGAGCTGCCACTACCATCCTCGAAGGTGAGTCGACCACTTTCCTCATCCAATGTCANCGGCCACCTCTCGCTTGGAGCTGCCACTACCATCCTCGAAGGTGAGTCGACCACTGTCCTCATCCAATGTCACCCTTTCGTATATCTCTGCCAAGGACATGCGCACAACGGGAATTTTATGGTTACTCCACAATGCAAATTCCAATAAACGTTGATCGACGGTATTGGTCTCCTTCGGCTGCACAACAAACAACACAATCGGTTGAGCGGAAGTAGTAGACGAAGAATCCATCTCAAAGCGAGAACAGTATCGATCGTACGCCACAGCAATGGCCGATGGAATGCGAGACATGGCCGGACTTTCGGGCACACCTCGTTCGGCAATACCAATAATGCAGTCATCGTCCAAAGAAGATGAGGATGCACCAAGAATGGCATTCTTTGTCTTTAAACCGTCAACATCCTCAGTGCCCATAACGGCACGTTCATTCTCATCCAAGAAATGTCCAATCTCACCCTCCAGTCGTTGAGTCAAGAAGCTATGCATTTTTGCCACAGTTGAGGCCAGTCCAGCAAAGGAGGATGCGATGGTGTTGAGTTCGACTTGTTTTAATGAGTAATGTTCCCCCGCGGTGGCAATTGTCGCTACTTCACCACCACCATCGATACCACCAGCATCTCCACCACCACCACCAGCAGCAGTGGTGTCCTTGTGCAGCATGTAATCACTCCGTTGAATTCCAAGTTTATCGGCACTTCGTGCATGCCTTCCACATTCCATACCCTTGCGCTCGCCTTTTAGGTAAAATCAAACAAACAATATTGATTGAAACAGCAAAAAGTTAGTGGGAGCGGTACGGTCAAAAATAATTGCCAAACCAAAGATACTTTGTCCTCGACTTACCCAAATAGATCTCTTCATACAAATCCAACAATTTACCCGTATATTCATCCACATTCCTCACATCTGACAAAGTCTCTTGTAAAAACGTTGCATCATTACTAATCTTGTCGACTAATATATTGAAGGGTGCTGCTAAGAGAGTGGCCATTCGAAATTGATGCGAAGGGTAGGATTGGGGTAAGAGAGAGATGGGGGCGGTGATGTACCCCCGGTGATGATTATTGTTGCCAATATTGTTGTTGGCGTAAGAGGAGGAAGAGTCACGAAGTTCGACTTGTAGACCATGTGCCGCACTGAAGGATGTGGCGTATTCGACCAAATTGGAGAGTGTCTGCGAGGCCAAGCCAGGAACAGTGATGGCAGACGATGATAATGGCGGTGGTGATGTCATGGTGGTGGTGATAGTATTTTCGGTGTTGCTAATCCCCACAGCTTGGACAGAAATTAGTGATAGACGAGATGGCGTTGCCGATGCCGACGATGAATGATGACGAGTGATGGCGTAGATCGAGGCTGTCGACGACGACGGATGCACCCGCGAAAATGCTGCAGTCAATCTTCTCGAAGATGACCAGCAGAACGCGGCGAGTAGAACAGCGATGACAGGCAAGCGAGAGAGGCTGCTAGTATTGATTCTGCTGCTGCCCCGTCGAGAGTAGTAGTAGGGGGCGGGACGGAAGATCATGAAGATTCGCTGCTACTGCTGCTGCCGGTCGGTGGTCGGTGCCGCTGCCGATTTTTGATCTTCATCATCTTCATCTTCTCGTGGAATCTCGTGGAATGACGATCGATGGACGATGGCTAAGATTTGGCGGGAAACGCTCGCCCACTATTGGTAAGTATCTTTTTTAATTTCAAATTTTAATTTTTAAAGTTCATAAGTATCTTTCTGAAGAATGGTCTGTCCGTCGCTGTGGTGCACCGTCATGGACCCATATCTATTTAGGTTAGGTTCTACATTAAAGGTGTGTGGGTCCCTAAAGAATCCA